>PVIC010049933.1:0-13111 GCA_004025085.1 Thryonomys swinderianus | reverse complement strand
TTCTTCTTCTTCTTCTTCTTTCTTCTTCTTCTTCTTCTTTCTTCTTCTTCTTCTTCTTCCTTCTTCTTCTTCTTTCTTTCTCTTTCTCCTCCTTCTCCTTCTCCTTCCCCTTCTCCTTCTCCTTCTCCTTCTCCTTCTCCTTCTCCTTCTCCTTCTCCTTCTCCTCCTCCTCCTCCTCCTTCTTCTTCTTCTTTCATTTTAATTTGTGGTATGGGGCATAAACATGGAGCCTCCTGCAGGCTAGTGAAGTGCTCTATGGTTGAGTAATATCCACAGTCCTTTTTATTTTCATTTTGAGATTCAGTCTGTCCATGTTGCCCAGGCTGCCCTCAATCTTACAATCTTCTCACTTCAGTCACCTGAGTAGCTGGGATTATAGGGATGCAAGACCATGTTTGGCTAGCTCCTTTGACTTGCCTTCAGTGGAGCTCCCTAACCTTGACTGGCCGATGAGTGATTAATTAGCAGCTTCTCATTTAACTTACTATGTATTTGTATAGCAGTGGTATGGGATCTCCTCGGTGTTAGGAACTGAAGACTGAGCTGCTATCAGCTTCTATAAGAGATAATTATTAACTTGACAATCAAGAATCTGAAGGACCTGACGTCAACTACCATATTGTTTGCTTGCTCCTCTTCCTTTAATAATACCTCGCTTACAGCAGCTTGAAGTGAGGAACTCACAAGGAGGACGATTTGGTTTAAAACACCACAGATTCTTGTATTGTCTACTGAAACCCAAAATGTGAATGGGTTTTTGTGTGTTTTGTTTTCTCTCTCAGGTACCACAGATCTCTTCCCAATTCAGGCTTTAGTGTCAATTTATCATTAGAAATTTCATCTTCTTGGTAATAAACTTTGCTTTGGACCTGGTCCCTTGGAAGAGCCCCAGGCTCTGCTTTGTCTCCTGTCTGACGAGAACGCCCACCATGGACACTGATGTGAAATCCAGTGGTCTTGTTAAACGTCTCCAAGACTGAAATGAGCTTCAGAACCTAATTCAGTTTGCTCACTCTTCATATTTACCGAAATGTCCCTTCATTTTACGCTTAAAATTTAGAAGAATTATTCTATGAAATCAAAGATTGTGTCTATTTCTTAACTGAAATGAAAATTTCTAATATTTTTTTTAATTTTTATTACTTTTATTAATTCTAATAAAGTTTTTAAGAGTATTAGAGAGTTTACTGTAGAAAAATATAATTGCAAAGTTGTTTTTTTTTTTTTTTGAGACAGGGTCTCGCTTTGTAGTTCAGGCTGGCCCTGAGCTCACTATGTAGCCCAGGCAAGCCTCGAATTCAGCAATCCTCCTGTCTCTGCTTCCCGAGTGCTTGGTTTACAGGCATGAGCCACCACACCTGGCTGTAATTGCCAAGTTTAACTTATTTAAGTTTGGAAGTGAATGAATACCTTTCTGATATCTCTTAAGTTAGAATTTGTCCTGTATTCCCTTAAATTAGCAATAATTTTCAACCATAAGTAAGGCAAGATCACTTTAGTTAAGTATTAAAAAGATTTGGATCACCGGGCGTGGTGGCTCACACCTGTAATGCCAGCACTTGGGAGACAGAGGCAGGAGGATTGCTGAGTTCCAGGTTTTCCTGGGCTACATAGCGAGCTCAGGGCCAGCCTGGACTACAAAGTGAGACCCTGTCTAAAAAAAAAAAAAAAAAAAAAAAAAAAGCTTAAGATCATTGTATCCAAAAGGAAAGTTCTTTTAGATTATACTTATTCCCAATTGAAGAGACCTCTCATGCAAAGTGACAAGTTAATAAGAAGAAAGGAACATGACTATATAGACAAAGAGATGAGTAGTCTCATAGAAGGGACAAAGGAAAAACAAAATAATATCCTTATGGTAGGTATCTGGCCCTTCATACCCTATAGGAATTATGAAAAGATCCCAAAGATGGAAAACTTTTCCAATGAATTTTAAATGTATTACATTCATTTCAGTCCTTCACTGAGAAAAAGGAAAGAATAAGAGACAGGAGAGCTTCCATTTTTTCTCCAGCCCTCCTCTGTGTGGCCTTGCTTGGCCTCTGCACCACTGCACTCACCTTGCAAAATCAGAAATATCCAGTCCACAAGCGTTAACCTGGAAAGATACTTCCCTCTGTTTTGTAGACTCTGTGGCCAGCTCTTCCTGAAAGCAGCTGAACTTAGATTGATAATTCTTGTTAACTCCTACAAAACTGAATTCCCATTCAGAAGTCTTTCAGTCTAGTCTCCTAGCACAGTAGCATCATGAATAATAAGAGTTTTGGTTTAACAAAGTTGTGCTTGATTCTCTTCCCCAAGAGGTCATCCAATCACCTTCCAACCCAGACCCCAACACAGAAGACTTTTAAAGACCATCTAGATTCAAACCATAATATCCTGACAGAAGGTATTTATTCTCCACTAACAATGACATTTTTCTAATATTCTAAAAAAATAATTGTACTAAGGTATGTGTGTGAGTTGCAGATGCTGAGACCTTAATATATAACACTTAAAAGAGTAAAAGTTAAGGGCCACAATTGCTATTTTGAAGGTAAAACAATTGACTAACATCAGAATACTTTCATGATCTGTAACTGGTAACTAAACAAGTCCTCTGTTATATCACAGAGATACTTTCTCATAGCATCGTCAAGGAGAGATATAGGTTAGGACACATGGGTGATACATCACTCAGGTGTCTCTTAACTTCCTTTCAACAGTTCAGTGTAGGGTGGATCAATGGATAATACAGTCCTTCAGAAAATAAATAAATGAAACCACTTTTTGGTTTCTTTGATCCTTCTATATATCTTATTTTCTGCAAATAGGTTTTAAGACCAAACTAAGTTTAGTTTTGCTAAGGTAGTATTTTTTTATCTGTATCAAAATCAGAGTTAAATGCAGTAATATTTTAAAAAGTGACTAATTTAACAAAAAATATCCATTTATGGATATTTTTTCATTTTAGAAATTCATTTGTTCATTTTAGAAAAAACATCTGAATTTTGTGCAATATATTATTTACTATACTAAAATAATTGTAAGATATATTAAAATGACCTGAACTTTAAAGTTTATATTAAAGTTCTGGGGAAATATTTTATCTCCAACTAAATGTAGCATACATCAGTCTTTACTTAAAATTTCCTCACTGTTCGTTTGCAGAACAAAACTTGTCTCATTGTTTGTAGTGAACAAACATCCCAAATTTGAATAAGTCATATTCCATACAATTTCATTTCTTAATTTTATTAAGGAGCTACTTTAAATAATATTATACATTTAATAAGTTTTTTTTGTTTTCAATGAAGAACCTTCGGCAAAAAGACTATTCAGAAATATGTCTATTGTTTCTAAATAAAAGCTGTGAGTTGTAAGTCTCACTTCTGTTTTCATTTTCATTTCTGTATCTCTCTAAATTGAAAATAATATGACAGAAGCTACACTGTTAACTAAAATATTTTACATAGATATTTCAGTGAGCTCTCAAAAATTAAACTCTTGCTTGTCTCAGGTTGATAAATTGGCAAGAAATTATGACAGGAAATTGAAAGAAGCTTTCCTCCCTTTAGTCAAGTAGAACTTAGGTGCTAAGGTTTTGGGCAGAAATCAGTGGCACAAGGGCCTCTTGTCAGAACTGAGGTGTAAATCAAGAGAGAGTTATTTGGGCACCAGTTCTACCAGTAACCAACTACATGTATCAAATGTTCTAGCTACATATTCTTACTTTCCTAATTTAAAAACAGGCGAATGGAAAAATATTCTATTTGATTCTATTTGAACATTATTTTTCCAATGAAGCCATCATATATATGAGTACATAAAACTCTCTCTATATATTTTCTTTTTAAACTTGGTTTTGGGCTGCATTTTTTTTTCTAATTTGGGGACTAGGATGATTTTAAAATTTTTAGGTACAATTATAGTACAAATAAATAAATATAGTTCAAATAAATCCATCTTAGGGTATATTCCAAAATTTCATAAAATTCAGCACTTTCACACAATAATAATATAATTGTAAATTGTACAGTGTGAAAAACAAATCTAAAACCCCAACAAAAGCAAATACATAGTGCAAAAGTTACATTTGATTTCTAAATTGTATACTTATTTTCCATTTTAAAATATAAATTTATATTTACAAGTAAGTAGAGATCTGTCTTTGACAAAGGACTCAGTATCCTCAATGGAGGAAAGACAGCCTCTTTAAAAAACGGTGTTGGAAAAACTGGATTTTAACCTGCCAAACACTAAAGCCAGACCTATCTCTTTCATCTTGTACTAAACTAAAATCAAAGTGGATTAGAGATGTAAACATTAAAACAGAAACAGTAACCTGCTGGAAAACAGGTTAAACAAAACTCTTGGGTACACTGACTTAGGGAAAGACTTTATGAACAAAACTTCTGTAGCATAAGAACTAGCAGAAAGAGTCAACAAATGGGGTCTCATTCTATTAGAAAGCTTCTCCACAGCAAAATAAATAATCAGAAGAGTGAAAAGACAACCAACAAAATGAGAAAAAAAAATCTTTAATAGCTGTTTCTCAAACAAAGGACTATTTTCTAGAATATATAAAGAGCTTTAAAAAAATCAGCACCCCCTCCCCAATTTAAAGAGCTAACTCAGAAGTGGGCATTTGAAATGAACAGAGGCTTTTCAAAGGAAGATGTAAAAACACCCAAGAAGCATATGAGGAAATGCTCGACATCACTAATCATTTGAGAGAGGCAGATGGAAACAACACTGAGATTTCATCTCACTACAAAGAATAGCTGCTATTGCAAAATTAAACATCAATAAAATGCTGGCGAGGCTGTGGGGTGAAAGGAACCCTCCTCCACTGTTGGTGGGAATGTAGACTGGTACAACCACTGTGGAAATCAGTGTGAAGATTCCTCAAAAGCTTGGGCTATATTTTCTCTGGTATGAGAAACTGAAGTTATAAATGTGTTTTAGATGCATGATTGATGTTGTGAAATAGTAAATATTCAAAGAAAAATGGGTTTTAGGGGTAAATAATGAAGAAAGAAAAAAACTGATGGCTAAAGTAAAAGGAAACAATGCTTGGGTATATAGGGGCAGGGGGAGGTATGGTGGGCAGGGGAGAGGGAAAATGAGAATTAATTTGTGTCATACACTGGTACAAATAATGTGGAGTTTAATTGTGATGTGTGTATATAATGTACCAATAAAAAAAAAACTTAGGTTAAATATTCTATTTGCCCCTGCTATTCCCCTGTTAGGATTATACACAAAAGAATTAGAATCATATCACAATGACACATGTGCACCCATGTTCATAGCAGCTCAGTTTGTGATAGTTCAATTTTGGGGAAAAAAAAGTCCTTTAAAATCCTTACTGAAAAGAGAAAGAGGACTTCTATAAGAAAACATACCTTGTTAAATGCTTATTTTTCGAACGATAAGTTTGTGTAGAAATACCTGTGTATGTACTTGATAGAGAAGTACATAATGTATAATTATCTACAGCAATTTCTGAAAAATTATGGTATAATTTAAAATATTAAAAAATGTGCGAAATTTGGTACAGAACTAGTTACTGAGGTTTGCACATATACACAAATATCAAAGTAACTCCATTCTTCCCCTCCTCCCAAAAGATTGGTTGATCTTGTGTGAGCCACTCTTTTTTTAATGATTTTATTGGTACATTTTATATATACATTACGATCACATTCAACATACAGAATTTGTCCCTGTACATGATAAATCTTGGTTCTCATTTTTCCCATTCGCTTACCCTCCCTCCCACCCCCGATTCCCTGTATCATAAGCTTTGTTTCCTTTCTCTTTGCTTAACATTATTTTTTTCTTTCCCTAGCATGTGAAGTCTTCAGACATTGCATAACCACTGGCACTGCTCAGTACCTTCTCTGATCTCAAATCTCGTCTTGTAGGAAATTCTGTTTCATTTTTATTTAGGGAATTCTTTACTCACTTCCTGAAGACAGCTCTTCACACAATATTTGTTGTCACCAGCAGCAATCCTTTGTACTCTGTGTCACCTGGGAGGAGGACTTGGTTGTTCAAAGTGGTGGCAGGGGTATGTTCAACCTGGATATGGTGTTATACATAGCAGCTACAGTGCCAGTGATTCCGAACAGCCTATGTAATCTAGATGAAATGTAACTTACTTTTGGTATGACTTTTATTTATTTTGTAATGTTTAAAGGAAAGTTTTTTTCAGGATTTAAATAACATCCTAAAATAGCTTAAAACATCAGAATTGCTTTTTCCATTGGGTACTGACTATATTTCACTTCAAAATATAGACTTTGGAACCTTTCAGGAAATGTATTTACTTTTCCATGCCCGTCTTTTCAAATGCATAAGTTATGTTTTTATGCTTTATTTCTGCTCTCTTTTGTACTTACTGGCATTTGCCCAAAGTCTGACAGTGAAGTTACTTCCCGTGAATTAGCTTTTTCTCCCTCTGAGCTTCTTTACTCTGTTCCTGCCTCTTTATTGCTGGCCAGGTGCCCACAAGACACACTGGTAAGATTTATTTTAAGAAGTGGAAAAATCTGTTGCCATGACAAAATGACAGGGTACTTTAGATAAGGGTTTGGTTCCCACCGTTGGTTGGTTCTTGTGCTTTCCTTCCCTAGCTAGATTCAACCTACACCCTTCCCAGATGCCAAGCATAGCAATTTTATGAATTTACATTTTAAAAACGACATTATGAAGTACAAAAATCGCATTTATCACATTCATTGTAGTATCCGTCGTCATTTCATCTTCTGAATACTGACTACAAAATAATTTCCTACTTGAAGTACTTATCTGTGAATTATGCATATATGGAGTCATCTACCATAATAAAATTGCTGAAGCAGACAATTCCAGGCAGAAATTTTCCAAATAATACAAGTCTTATGTCTTTTGAGACAGTTAATTCTCATGAATTAATAGTAATCTTAAATTAAGAATGATGGTAAGTGACTTTCTATTTATATTTTGTATGCAAGACAGGTTTGTCATCAAAGTGCATTCTAATCATCATGCGGAGCTGAAGAAGGCCCCCAGTTGAGCTGGCCCTACCCTCCATCTTTGTGCATCATTCACTCATATGCTTGCACTAATATAGTTACATTATTTGTTTTGTTATTTCAAGACTTCGACAGAGATACAAAAGTATTGTTTTATGGCACATTTTATTTCATGAAGTGGAATAGGGTGAAAATAACTTCATCCACTTCAATATTTGAGGTGTCAACATGCTTATAATTTATGTAAATTCTAAGGAAACAGTGACAGCTACATTTAAGGAACATGACATGAAATTATATCAGCTCACACTTCATGGTTGACAAAGAATTGTCAAAATGTATTCCTAAAATGTATCAATAAACTCAATTTATTTTTAAAAATGGAGAGTTTTTAATCATCTCCTTAATGTCATTGCCTAATAAATATTGAAATTAAAACATAAATTAGATAAACTACAGATAATTATGAAATAAAATGAGGAATTGATAAGCATGCAATGAAATGGAAAGTCAATTCTTCCATGATTAGTTTGTATATTAAAGCTATGTTTTCTATTTCAGAGAAGATGCTTTTCATAATACAGTATATACACACACACATATCTGTAATTAAATTATGTAATAGAATTTGGAACAATAAATACTAAAATTCTATAGTTAACTTTGAGGAAAATGTGGCAAATATACTTAATATTAAGTTTAACTCACTGACTGGTCAAATTAGTAACCTTGAGGCAATCCGTCAACATTCTCTGACACATAGTGAAAATTACTAAGATTTTGATATCTTTGTCCAAATGGTTTCAAAATATCAAATCTATATTTGTTTCAAATTATTTATAACTGATTAGTTATTTACAATAGTTATTGTGAAATAGGAAGAAAATGTTTGGAAGGAAAAGGTAAAAGGATAGGGACAAGAAAGGGAAAGAAACCATTTGATGGATAAATAAAAGGGAAAAAACTTATGTACATGGGGCGGGGGATTGGAGAGCAGGCAGGGGAATGGGAAAAATGAGAATCAAGATGTATCATCAACTTGAACAAATTCTCAATGTTTAATGTGGTCATAATGTACGTGTAAAATGTACCAATAAAAATTAACTATTGGCAATTGCCATGTGACACATAGCAAAGAAATTACTTGGTATTTTGAGGAGGAGGAGCCATTAAGCAGTCTGCTATTTGAAATCTTTAACAAATATCAAAAGATACATACTATCTAAAATATCTGGGCAATTTTTTTTTTTTTTTTTTTTTGCTTTTTTGGAGACAGGGTCTTGCTTTGTAGTTCAGGCTGGCCCTGAGCTCACTATGGTGCCCAGGCAAGCCGCCACGAACTCAGCAATTCTCCTGTCTCTGCCTCCCGAGTGCTGGGATTACAGGCGTGAGCCACCACGCTCAGCATTATATGTGGTAACCGGGGATCGAACTCAGGTCCTTACGCTTGCGAGGCAGGCGCCGGAACCACTGAGCTAACCCTCCGGCCCTCTGGGCCAATTTTTGACGGGATGAGAGATTAGGAAAAACAAACTTATCCTATACTGACATTTTTTTTCTTGCATTAATAATGCTTTAATTTCAATGAGGATGACCCCACATAAATAAAAAGTTAATCACTATTGCTTATGAGTATAACTTTCATACTATTGTTCTAAACCACTTCTTCTTCCTCCTCTTCTTTTTTTTTTTTTTTGAGACAGGCTCTCACTGTACAGGCTGGACTTTGACCTATAGACTTCCTTCCTGAGCCTCCAGAGTGCTGGGGTAATTTACATGAACCACCACATCGTGTTTAATCGCCTAATTCTTTAATGTAGTGTTCAGTAGGAAATGTACAGTACACAAGCACATACTTTATTCTTCTTATTTTATATATTTTATTAATGAAAAATGCAGCAACTTTTACTGAATTATATTTTATTATACTGACAGATACACTACTATTGATCACAGATCCTGTAACATGTTTGAAAATAGAAAACTAAAATGAATTTCTGTTCTACAGAAATAATTTAATATCTTTGTGATCTATTTTTGTTAATCTATTCTCTTTAAAAAAATTATTTTTTACACTTCCAGCAACAGCACAGCAATGAAAACATGTCTTAAAGGAAGTTGAAAGGAACTGTGAAAGTTTTGAGATTATTTACCTAAACTGAATTTTTTTTTTAATTTTAGTGGACACAATGTGTTTATAGATTATGGGGATGTGGTGTGAAATGAACTTTTATTTTGGATTATAATCAGAAGGATTTAAGGATATTATTCTTAGAAGAAGAACTTGCCTACAAGAGAAATGATAGAGAAAAGAAAATGTCACCATTTCCAGGAAGTGCCAGGGTGATTCAGTACTTTTCCAGTTTAAATTGCATACTGTAATTCACTTGCTCTTTAGGGAAATATTGAAAGAGTAGTTAGTAGTAATCTGAAAGAATAGGTGAAATTTTGAGAGATGTAAGTCTAATATGGTGTGTGAAAATTATTTTAATTACTACATATTGATACAATTAATACATTATAGATATAATGTATTGAAAGCTTGTGATCTATCAAGGCCATTTTAAATTAATTTGATTTATATTGACTTATCAAAAGGACCTTATATAGGAATTACAGGTTTATTCATTTTACCATAAAGGTACTTGTGTATGATTATTCCGGTTTACTTGCCTGAGGAAGGTCAGAGATATCAAATAAATTCATTATGATGCCACAGTCAGAAAACTGATTAAAATGTTGGCTTAAAGTTCATATTTATTTTTCCCTTGTTTACTACTCCTGACACCCTTTTCCTCTTTGAATTTTCTTAGGAAAGGAAAAAAAATTTGGTTAAAAAAAGGAAATAAAACTTATCTACATGGTGGCAGAGAGTTGTAGGAGGGTAAGGAAATGGGAAAAATGAGAATTAAGATGTGTATGCACTGGCACAAATCCTTAATTTTGAATGTGATCATAATGCATATATAAAATAAGCCACGAAAATCAATTAAAATAATATATGGATAAAGAAGTTGTGGTCTTTCTATAAAATGGAGTATTACTCTGTCTTAAGGATGTTTGAGTCATTTATACTCAAATGGATGTACCTTTAGGACATACTCATAAGTGAAATAAATAGATCACAGATGTGTGAATATCATATCTGTTCTCTGGTGTGAGAAACTGAAAATATTATTGAGATCTAGAATGTATGATGTGTATTATGTAATACGAAATATTCAAAGGGAAATGTGGTGCAAAAGTGAGTAAGAAGAAGTAAAGAAAAATGTGATCATAATTTAAAAAAGGGAAACAAAGCTTATGCAATTAGGGGGTTTGGGGTTGTGGGGTGGGTAGAGGAACAGGAAAAATTAGAGTTAAATTATGTCATGTACTGGTATAAATTCTCAATATTGAATGTAATCTTGATCTGTATATATAATGTACCAAAAATATAAAAATTATATATATATATATATATATATATATATATATATATATATATATGGAAGGGAAAATCATAGTTATTTATAATCCATTTATATTGATTACAGAAACCATCAGGGTTTTTTTCCCCCTAGAAAATTTCTCCAGACAGAAAATTCTTGGCTGGAGATTGAGCTCAATGGTTCTGGTGCATGCATAGAACAAGGTCCTGAGTTAAATTCCAGTAACCACATAAAACAATACTATGCATGGTGACTCATGCCCACCAGCAATCAGTACAACACACTATAGTGCCTGTGTGGTGGCTCATGCCGGTAATTCCAGCATTCAGGAGGCAGAGGAAGGAGAATTGCTGAATTCTAGGCTCACCTGAGCTACATAGTGAGATCAGGGCCAGCCTGATTACAAAGAGAGAACCTGCCTCAAAACCCAGAAAGTTCTGTCTAATTATGATCGTAGACCAACTAGACCACTTCTCTTTCCCTCTGATGTTCCATAATATGTTTTTGGCGTCAATGCATGTGGAATGATGCCTGTAGTATTTTCACATCAAATATAAAATGTTTTTGGCCAATTCTATGGTACTTAGAGTTTCAGAGCCCTGAATGCATTTTATTATCTACTACAATCAGTAACAAATCTTATTCCCTATACCAAATGTTTATCATACATTGGAATATAGTTTAACAAAAGCAAGATATGGACAAATTCAATCTTTTTAAAAAACATAAAATGGAATTTCTGCTTCTCAGATTTTTTTTTCAAATAAATGTCCTTACTGGTTCTCACTGTGTGCTAAGAGATGTACGTGTAACATACTTGACCCAGTTATGTTGAACTTCCCCTACAGTTGTTCATGTCTACACAATAATTTATAAGAATTTATGAATAAATGAATTTAGTGCAGGTAAAATAGGTTGTGGAGGAAAGGGGAAAAATTAAATGAAATGGCTTATGTACATGTATGTCAGTTCCCTAAGACAGATGTAATCATTGTATGCTGCAAACATATATGAATAAATGTTAAAAATAACAGAAATTATGACCAGACCAGGGGGCTGTGGGCCCTGCCGTGCGTTGTTTCCGGAGGACCAAAGGCAGCAGCTCGCGGACTGGACCCAGGGGCTGCGGGCCCTGCCCTGTGTTCTTTCCGGCGGAATGAGGCAGCGGCATGTGGACCCAGCTGCAGGGCACAGTCCATTTCCAGCGGACTGAAGGCTGCCCACCGGCCCATTGTATCCCAGAGTTGTGCAGTGAGGAGTCAGACATAGAGGTAACTCATAAGCTAAAAGTCTCCTGAATAGACTCTAACAAAGCTTTTTATCTTATTTACTGTGTTGAATACTGATATTGGCATTTATTGTATTATGGTAACAAACATGATGTGATTGTTCTGCTCAAATACCTACCATGATGTCTCAGGAGTGAGAACTCTCAAGGGTCATTACACATTCAAGGAGGAATCCATAGGAAACGGCTGCATCCAAAGGGCCCCAGATAATAGAATGAACCCTGCAACAAACATTTCCCTGTCATCAGACAAAGAAGAGCATTAAAAACAACGAAAGAGTAGAAATGAGAAAATACACAATAAAACAGACACAAAGATCACCAGCACAGGGAAATTCAGAGAAAAGGGAAATAGGGCAAACTGAAACTCAAACACCAGGACTCTTGGAGATGGTAACTAAAGCAGATCTAGTAAAATGGAAAGCAGAACTCATCTCTGAGATCAAAACAGAGATACTGTCCTCAGTGAAAGACATCATTAAAGAAGAGATCAGTGAGATGATTGAATCCAAGTTAGCAGAAGCAATGGAACCTTTTAAATAGCTTCAAGCAGAGCTCCAGGGTATGATGAAGGGGATCAAAAGGTTGCACAGCAGGATGAATGAAGCAGAGAACCGAATCTCAGACCTAGAGGACAGCATAGCAGCCAGTGAGCAGGAAAGGTATAATCTATGGAAAAGAGCAAGGGACCAAGAGAAATCAATTCAACAGCTTCTAGATGACTCAAAGAAAAATAACATAAGGCAGATTGAAGTTAGTGAGGAAGCAGGGGACAGTTTAAAGACAAAAAAGCTACAGTCAGAGATAGCAACAGAAAACTTCACAGGAAAAGATACAGACATACAGATAAATGAGGTCTATTGGACTCCAAAATGCTGTGACATAAAAATATCTCCTAGACACATAATTACCAAGGTTCCAGATGTACAACAAAAGAATGAAATAATGAAAGCAGTGAGAGAAAGGAAGCAAATCACCTACAAAGGGAAGCCCATCAGGATCACAGCAGACTTTTCAACACAAATACTCAGTGCAAGGAGAGCATGGAGGGAAGTACTTCAAGCATTTAGGAAAACAACCTCCAACCTAGGGTGTTGTATCCTGCAAAACTATCTTTCAGAATAGACGGGGAAATAGATACTTCCATGATAAAAAACACCTGAAAAATTATAAAATGGAGTATTACTCTGCCATAAAGAATGACAAGATTGATCCATTTAGGTGCAAATAGAGACACCTGGAGGATATATTAATAAGTGAAATCAATAGATCACAGATAGACAATTTCCAGATCTTCTCTTTGGCATGAACACCTGTAGATGCAAATGAGTTCTAGAAAGTAGGACAGCTTTAAAGAGTGGAATATTTCTATAGGAAACTTGGTGTGGGAA
>PVIC010049932.1:0-12984 GCA_004025085.1 Thryonomys swinderianus | reverse complement strand
TTGTAGTTCAGGCTGGCCCTGAGCTCACTATGGTGCCCAGGCAAGCCGCCGCGAACTCAGCAATCCTCCTGTCTCTGCCTCCCGAGTGCTGGGATGACAGGCGTGAGCCACCACGCCCAGCATTATATGTGGTAACCGGGGATCGAACTCAGGTCCTTGCGCTTGCGAGGCAGGCGCCGGAACCACTGAGCTAACCCTCTGGCCCAGGTTGAAGACTCTTTGTGCTTTCCTATCTCACTTCTACCTGACCCTGACAACCCAGAGGTGGACATGTGTGTTTACAACTCCTTTAATTATAACATCCTAAAAGAGCACAGACAAAGCATGCTGACTAATGGTGTCCAAAGCCCCATACAGTGGGTTTATTGGACAACATACTTCAGACTGAGCTGTTACTTCCTGATGTCTTTCATTTTGCAAAAATGTGCCTGTTTCCTGCTCAGTATCTCTATTTTGAGGTGGAACTATGTTCTTTAATTAGGGAGCAAGCTCATAAAAATGCTCAGGGAGATGCTAAGGCCAGAGAGCTTCCTTTTGATATGCTGTCTGGTAGCGGTGAATTTTCAGGTTTAAACAGGAAAGGTGATTGCCCAGCGTTACTCTTTTTTTTTTTTTTTTGGTGAGACGGGGTCTCTCTTTGTAGTTCAGGCTGGCCCTGAGCTCACTATGGAGCTCAGGCAAGCCGCCGCGAACTCAGCAATCCTCCTGTCTCTGTCTCCCGAGTGCTGGGATTACAGGCGTGAGCCACCACGCCCGGCACTGTGGTATGTGCTATTGATTGCTGGTGGGTGTGAGTCACCACACCCAGCATTCTATGTGGTTACCGGGATCGAACTCAGGACCTTGCGCTTGAGAGGCAGGCACTGGAACCACTGAGCTAAATCTCTGGCCCCCCAGCATTACTTTTTTGCCAGCTAGAAAACCTCATGTGGAGGGCTTGGGCCTCTGTGCCAGTTGATGGTGCACCAATGCAATCTTTTACTCATCATACAAGGGTCAATGGAAACTTTCACACAGTTTGAAGATCGATTGCAACAAGTGATTAGCAGACAGATATCTAATTCCCAGGCAGCAGACATTCAGATTTTACGACTAGCCTATGAGAATGCTAATCTAGATTATAAGCAGGTGATAAATCCTGTACACTCTTCTAATGATCTTGGAGCATATATTAAAGCATGTCAGAATATTGGGTGTCTTTCATACAATGCAGCCCTGATGGTTCAAACCATCTCCCAATATTTACATGATACACATAACACATTAAATGGGACATCTCAGAAAAAACTGTAAAATCAAAGCAGCTTTACAAATTGACCTGAAGCCATTAAACCAGGCATGTAAAGAGAGTAAGTTACCACCTGGCCCTTGCTCTCACTGCAAGAAAGGCATTCATTGGGCTAAGGCCTGTCATTCTAAATATGATAAGGATGGCACATTATTGTCAGGGAAACAGAAACCACACCATTCCCTGGGCTCAGGGAGCAATAGGGGATCAAGGCCAGGGGAGCCTCTGAGCCAACTGTACCCAGTTCAGACCCACGCATAAGTATGAGACCAGATGGCGTGGGTGTCCAGAGGGACATCTCTTCCCTCATCAGGAGAACCCTCGGGAGCTCAGTATTAGATCTTTCTGCTGCTCAGAGTTCACCTGCTGGGAGGCGATTCTCCTGTATTTGTCCCCAAAGGAATTTATGGACCCCTGCCACCTGGAACAATTGGTTTGATACTTGGGAAATTCTAATTTTAAGAGTCATTACTGTTATTCCAGCTGTTATTGACTCTTGATTATAACTGAATTGTGTGTTCCTGTTAGATCTACAGGACTTTAGGTAATTGAACAAGGTGATTATATTGCACAATTGTTGCTCTTGCCTAAACCAAAATTAAATAATGGCAGGCTTAAAAATTCTTGAGAGGATCTTAAGCCAGAAATTTATCAAAAATAGGTTCATTTCACCCAAGAGATTTACAAAAACTGGCCCACATGCAAAATTAAGTGGAAAGTTCTTTTCAGGATTAACAGACATAGGTTCAGATGTACCCATGATATCTACACACTTTGGCCCCTAGCTTGGGGTACAAACCAAGTTAAAATGTCACTGGTAGGCCTTAGTGACCCTCAACAAGCTCTATACCTTTACCTTATGAAGGACCTGATGATCAATTGGGACACATTTGTCCTTACATGGTTCCCATACCTATAAATTTATGGGGGAGAGATTTGTTGGAATAAAGGAAATCTATAAAGACTATTTTACCCCCTGAAACCAGTTCAACAAATGAGGTATAATTCAGGATATAAAATGGGATATGAAGCAGGAAAAGGATTAGGAAAGCAGCTTCAGGGCAAAATGCAGTGTATAGAACAATAACAAAAAGCCAATAATTTTGGAATTGGATATGTTCAAAGTTTTTAGTTGGGGCTATTGAAAAAGTTTCTCCACCCAGGGCAGCTTTACCTTTGCAATGGAAATCAAATGATCACATTTGGGTTAATCAATGGCCCTGAACACAGGAGAAACTAACTATTTTAGAGCAACTTATATCAGAACATTTTAAAGGGCATTTAAAGCCATCCGTGAGCCCTTGAAACACACCTGTCTTTGTTATTCTCAAGAAGTTAAGCAAATGGTCTTTGCTTCAGGACACACACACACACACACATTTATATTTATTTTTTATTTTTATTTATTATTTCTTTTTTTTGAGACAGGGTCTTGGTTTATAGTTCAGGCTGGCCCTCAGCTTACTATGTAGTCCAGGCAAGCTTCAAACTCAGTAATCCTCCTGCCTCTGCCTCCTGAGTGCTAGGATTACAGGCATGAGCCACCACACCCAGCACTGTGGTATGTGGTATTGATTGTTGGTGGGCGTGAGTCACCACACCCAGCATTGCATATGGTTACCGGGGATTGAACTCAGGACCTTGTGCTTGTGAGGCAGGCGCTGGAACCACTGAGCTAACCCTCCGGCCCTGAAACCAACTTTTAAATTGTGGAATTTCTATGAAATATTAAAGGGAGATTCTGATCTTAATTCTCCTAAAATATTAACTCCAGAGGCTCAAAAAGTTACAACTAATAGAACAAGCCATACATAACCGACAGGTTATTAACTCTAACTATCCAATTTATTTGTTTGTACTTAATACCTCCCATTCACCTACAGGTGTAAAGAAACAGTGCTATGAGAAACAAACCTTTACCATGAAATGGCTGTTTTTAATCTAACAATGGTCCATCATATATTAATAGATTAAACCAAAATTTCTTTCTTATTAGGCATATTAAACATAATACTGGTATTTCCTATAACCCACAGACAAGCAGTAGTAGAAAGAGCCCATGTTATTCTCAAACATCATTTGCTTAAACAATCAAAAGGGGAAAGTCACCTGCCTCCACAAGTCCATTTAGATCTAGTTGTTTTGTACTTAACTCTTTAAATCCTGCAACAGGTTTCATGCAACTGCCTGCCATGCTTCATTGGCATATACATGGCCATGGATAAGACCCAGAAACCACAAGTCCTTTGGAAAGATGTCCAAACAGATAAATTGAGTGGCCCCACTGCTTAAATAAATTGGGAGAGAGGTTTTGCTTGTATGTGGATAGATACCAATGAAGCCTTGTGGCTGCCCTCCTGGAACATTGAAATATGGGTCTCACTGGTGCAATCACCGACATCTCTGAAAACAGATGACAGCACCCCTGCTGAGAATTAACGCTCCAGCTGCTTCTGAGCAACCCACCTCACCTGTGATGACCACCATGGCCATTGCAGGACCAGGACCAAGAACAAATCCAGGACCAAGAAGGCAATCCCCTCCAGAGGGAGAACAAGCATAGATTCATAGGTTAAATGTACATATAAATATACATATAAATATACTTGGGGGTAACTTGACAATGTTCTTTATAGGTATAAAGCCCTTTCTAGTCCTCCTGATTCTAATCATAAGATATCTCTGTTAATTGACCTACAGAAAGTTTTTGATGGGTCTTAATTATAATTATAATTAGAAGCCTAAAAATTATGTAAGAAATATTATAGTTCAGTTTGACCAAACATATTTGAGTGCACTCTAATTTTATAGATTGTCTTATATGTTTGTCTGTTTATCTGTTTGTCCAGTTGTACAACTTGTCTAATTGTTTTGTTTGAGCTCAAAATAATTTTTCTTTTTCTTTTAACGATAGCACCCTTGCTGAGAATTTTTTTCCTAAAAGATATGCACCCATAATTGAATTGACTTCCTTATAAATGTTATTAAAGGCATGCCTTTCCTTCCATAGGTTGCTGGCGATGCTCAAATTTATTTTACAAAAATACTATATGTTTTCTCTTACTTGCAATAATCCAAACAAGTTTTATCAGCTGCAGACAGAATATTTATCTCCACAATCTGGTTTTTCTAAATTACAAAAATAAAAATTCTTTCCTTTTGAATAAAAACCCTTGAAGTTGGGGAGACTGCTAAATGGAACTCCCTTTGGTGAACAGAGAAGCAGCTGCCCAGAACATAATTATTCTGGTTTTTTGTTCACTAATGGGACCACTAAAACTTTCACAACCTTATGAGAAACTCATCCGAACAAATACCGTCTCAGTATTATTACAAATTGGTTGCATTGGTACACATTAAAGGTTTAAGGTCTAAAAATGTTGTAAATATTTATATTGGTAAAATTCTAAATGTATCATGTTTATATTGGTCATCTTCAAAATATTAATTTCAAAAAAGGGGGGGTGAGTGTTAGTACAAAGATGCCTTTCATACTGAACTACACTGAAAGATACAAGGTTTAATATAATTGTGATACTTGTTATTGCTATTTTACTAGCATATAAGATGTATTTATACTCCATAATTGTATGGGTCTTGAAACATTGTGTATGATATTCATCTTTTGATTCAGACGTTTGCCTTACATTTTGGGGGAAGTACATCTAACAATGGCTATTTTACAGTAGAGACACATTTAAGTGTGACACAAGGATAATATCACAATTGTCATGCTAAAATATTATGTATAGTTCTTTAGTTAAGGCCCTTTTCTATTAATATTAGGCAGTGATTCAACCACTTAAAACAACCACGATTAGCAAGTATAATAGACTCTTAACTATGTTTTTATTTCTAAAAGCTCTAGGTAGATTTACAGGTAGATTTAATAGTTGAGTTTAATACTCCAATTGCATGTGCTATTTTACTGATCTTCTTTCCTAGGTATTTAACAACTAAAGTTTCAGAGACCAGAACTAAAAAGGTAACACGGCTAAACAGGCAGCCAATATTTTGGCCCTGGCCCTCCAAGGTCCACTACAATTACCGAAGAGCCAGGCTGTGAGGGAACCTTCTCCAAGAGATCCTATGATTCTAAAAGTGTGCCAAAGGAATGTCACCTGGTGAGAAAAAACAATCTCCCGCGCTTTTGCAAAAGGCAATATGGTCAAGCAAGGCCGGACATATCCTGAGGGCTGACACAGAAGAACTGAGAGACTCTGCATGGTTCCAAGATACTGCCTGAGACTTGTTTGAATTTGTTAGATAGTAAGAGATTAATTTTGCCTAATATAGATCTCACTGTAACTTGGTCTTAAACATCCAGTAGAAAAGTCTGAACAAATTTTTTTGCTTCCTTATTATTGACTATAGACTGCCAGATTGTAAGTAATTATACATGTAATAACAAAGTGCTAGACATTTTTGTTTTATAATATCCACCAGATATAATTTTTAAACAGGTTTTATTGCTAATTTACAACATGGTTTTCATTTAAGACCCATTAAATCAGCTCCTTAGAAAGGATCCCTGTCTGTGGTCTTCTCTACATCAACCCTTCTCAGCTCCAAGCAGTTAACTGACACCTGAGCCCCTTCTCCCCTAACTGCAGTTAGGGATAGCCCTGCATATAAGAACTTTATAGACATTTAATTCAGTCAAGTATATTAGGGGTTCTGATGTAGGGACAAGCTATTGTTGAGTGTTGTTGGTTTCTCTAAAAAACACAGTTACATAAAATAAAAAGAAAGGGAGATATGTTGGGAACATATTTTGGGAGAGAAATAACTGGCTTCCAGGTGCAGATGGACTTTGGACTCAACTCACCTTCATCTCTGCTAACAACAAAGACTCTGGTGGTCCCCCTGAAGCTGTGATGCTTCAGGGGGAACATTGTTGGTGTCTGGCCTGCCCTGTGTGATCTTCATCTGCACAGCGTCTTCAAGACTACTGTGCGTGTGTCTGAGCGTCCCTCTGACTCTTTGTTATGTTCTGTTACTCTAAAGGTGCTGAATAAAAGGTGCTTCAGGCTGGGGCCTGGGGTCTTTTGCTACCTAGAGTAGCATGGATCCAGCTCAAGATGAGCTTCTCTAAGCCTCATTTCTGCCTAATTATTTAGCCGTGTGCTATCGACTCACAGGAGACTAGGATCTAATGCAAAGGTTCTAGTTTTAGTCCCTTCCCCTGTTTCCCAAACACTTGTAGGTTTAAAGTCCCTTAAAGATCCAGGACTGAGGATGAGTAAATGAGTAATTGTGACATAAAACGATGAACAGCAAAGTGCATCAGATGTTTGGCCTGCTATGAGCTAGGAAGCTGAGCCACACATAATAATCATGGCTGACACATAGCATGTGTATCCCATGAGCCTGTCAGGAGCAAATTCTACATAATTTTGGGGAAAAGTCATTTCACAATCAAATCATGGTCAGGCCTCATCTTGCCTACAGGCTGGCTACGACATGCCGAAGCATAACTCCGGTTTTGCTTCTGACACAGCTAAGACTGCGTGACGCTGTGATAATCAAGGGCAAGATTTCATCTGCTGAGAACACACTGATTCCTTGAAAAATGAGTAGAAAGTTCTCATTTGGAGAGGTCCAAATTCCGTATCAGTTTAACTCACCCCACCTAAGAACATCTTTGCTCATCTTGCCACATGGGTCAACATGAGAGCCTTGTCAGCATAAGATCCTCATGGTTTTAGGGTTACTGCAACCCTCCAGACATCTGATACTCCCTATAAACCCAATAAATAGTGGCAAGCTTGGGGGGCCCCAGGGCAGCACTGATAAGGCTCCAAGCTCAGCTTCTCTAAGTTTTGTTTCTTTCTTTTTTTTGAGACAGGGTCTCACTTTGTAGTTCAGGTTGGCCCTGAGCTCACCATGTAGCCCAGGCAAGCCTCGAACTCGGCAATCCTCCTGTCTCTGCCTCCCAAGTGCTGGGATTACAGGCATGGGCCACCACACCCAGCATTGTTAAGTCTTGTTTCTTAATTCATTAATTCACTTTGTGCTTTCATGACTCACAGGTCTTACTGTAGGATTTCTGGTAATGTTCCCTTTCCCTGTTCCCATTACCCAAGTCAAGAATGAAGTGGAGTCTGGGTGTGGTGGCTCAGCCTGGAACCCCAGCACTCTGGGAGGCTGAGGCAAAAGGATTTCAAATTTGCCGGGTGTGGTGGCTCACGCCTGTCATCCCGGCACTCAGGAGGCAGAGACAGGTGGATTGCTGAGTTCGAGGCTTGCCTGGGCTACATAGTGATCTCAGGGCCAGCCTGAACTACAAAGCAAGACCCTGTTTCAAAAAAAAAAGAGGATTTCAAGTTTGAGCCCAGTCTGGGTGACTTAGTGAGATCCTGTCTCAAAATAAAAAAAGAAAAGAAAGGCTGAGGATGTAGAGGATGTAGCTCAGGTTGAAGGCCCTGGTTCAATATCTAGAAAACACACACACACACACACACACACACACACACACACACTGGTCGCTCTAAGGCTGCAGCAGAGAAGTATGATGGTGTGCCTTTGCTTGTGGTTATGCCAACTGCACCTGATCAAGCAGTGGGCAAACAGCCCAGTCCCAGTGTCACTGGCGGCATAGTTCTGACCCAGCAAGACTGGGCGCTGCGGTGTTTGGAGGTGAGAGCCCAAGCTCCTGCAGTTTCTGGGAATGGATCTGCGCGTGCCTAGCTTAACACAGCCGGTCACAGTGGCTGCTGCCAGACTCTACCATACTGTGTCCCTGAACCACATGTTGGGATTCTGCTGTTCTCCTCTGTGGAGAAGGAACGGCTTCAGCACCCCAAATCCCCACCCTGGGGACAGTGCCAGGTTCGGAGAAAGCTGCTCTGAATATTGGCCTTACTCTTACATTGTATGGACTTCATTTTTATTTATTATTATTTTTTTTGAGACAGGGTTTCGCTATGTAGTCAGGCTGGTCTTGAACTTGCTATGTAGCACAGGCAAGCCTCAACGTCTCAGTGACCCTCCTGCTTCATCGTGGCCACCATGCCAGGCTTTGTATGAATTTGAGAATGAGTCTAGAAGTGCCCTGGGGTCTGGGTGGTCTTCTTCAGCAGGCTTCTGACGCGGGAACGCGAGCCTGTGCTGTCCTCTGCTGGGCTTCCTAGAATTGACAAGGAGAGCGGAGGCGGGCTGAAAGGAAGGCCTGCCCCAGGCCGAGGTTCCCCCCCCCCCCATCCAGTCTGTCCTCCTGTCATTGCCACAACACCTGTTTCCTTTCCAAAGCCTGGAGGTCTAGTTCCTGGCTTTTTCTGTAGGTTTAATCACAATACGTTGTTACTGGGTCTATCATCTTCCTGTCATTCCAACAAGAGGAAGCGAGCGGAAAGGGTGGGGTTTGTGTTCGGAGTGGACAGTTTAAGCTCATGATTTTGGAAGTGTGCCATTTCTGTGAGGACAAGCTTCAAGGTAGCTGCGGGGATATGTATGGTTCTGTTAGAAGATGTTTCTGTTGATGAGGAAATGAAATGAGAGGAAAATGGTTGGGTTGGTTGTCATCTTGGAAATGAATTTCCCATGAGTGATCTGAGGGTATGGGTTGGAGAATAAAACATGACGAGGGCAAAAGCTTTAGCTTTTTCCTCAAGATGAGAAGAAAATTTACGAACTACATTTTTCCTTGGAACTATATTTCTAAGTTTTGAGACTGTCCCTGTTCTCCAATTTCATCTGAGGGGTGAAATAGCTGTGACACTGAAGGGGGCACGTTTCTTCCTTTGGGCCAGAAGAGGGAGCAAGAGACCACAACAAATGGTCCCAAGGCGCCGAGAAGATTATGGAAAAACACAGGTGGATTCCTAATAAAAGAGCTCACGATCCTCTCTCCCTAGAGCTGTTGTAACAATTACCGCTAGCTTGGTAGCATACAGCAATAGAAGTTTATTCTCTCATAGTTTCCAGAGTTCCAAAATTACCATTTCTGAGTTAATGGCATTGGCAGTGGTATGTTCCTCAGAAGGCTCTGGGGAGAGGACTGCCAGCCCCTGCCTGCTAGGGGGTTCCTGCTACTCGCTGGCTGTGGTCACATGACCAGTGCCTGCCTCTGCTGTGTGATTAATGGCACTCTCTTTGTCTGTCATTGGATTTAGGGGCCATGGCAATCCTGCGTCATGTATAATCTAGAGCCATAACTTTTTTTTTTTTTTTGCTTTTTGAGACAGGGTCTCACTTTGTAGTTCAGGCTGGCCCTGAGCTCACTATGGTGCCCAGGGAAGCCGCCTCGAACTCAGCAATCCTCCTGTCTCTGCCTCCCGAGTGCTGGGATTACAGGCGTGAGCCACCACGTCCGGCATTGTGGTATGCAGTGTTGATTGTTGGTGGGCGTGTCTCCACACCCAGCATTATATGTGGTTACCAGGTATCGAACTCAGGACCTTGCGCTTGCGAGGCAGGCGCCAGAACCACTGAGCTAACCCTCCGGCCCCTAGAGCCACAACTTTTTTACTCTTGTTTCTGAGATAGGGTTTCACCCTGTAGCCCAAACTGTCCTTGAACTCATCATCTTCCTGCCTCAGTTTTCTAAATGCTGGGATTACAGGCTTGTACCATCTCCCTCAATCAAATCCTTAGTTTACAAGATTATGTGACTAAAAACTATAATGACTTCCTAAATGAAAGAAATGAAAGGAGGGAGCAGGAGGAAGGAAAGGGAAAGTAGAAATAAAAAGAATTAATTGTGTTATATACATGTGGCAATTCCCCATGATGAATATAATCATTATGTACTATAAATGTTTACTGATAAAAATTTTAGAAAAGAAATTCGTTACAGTAAAAAAACTTTTTACTATCAACTTGTCTTAAGTTTTCTTTTTGTTGAGACAAAATACCTAATACTTAAAGTCAAAGAAGGAAAGGTTATTTAGCTCACAGTTTGTAGAGATTTCAGTCCATAGTTAGCTGACTCCAAAGCTGGGTGGCATGGCAGGGTGGCATCCCAGAGTAGAGACAGTTCATGGCAGGTGGAAGGCAGCGAGCAGCAAGCAATGGCAGCAACAGCAACCAAGCCTCTCTTTCTATTTCATCCAGGCAGCCTGCCCTTTCAGCAGTGCTCCCCACTCCAGTTTGGGGAAGCCTTAATCCCAGAATCATACAACCTAGATCCAGCTATTTCTGAAAAACTTCACCTATGACTGCATGAGGCTTTGAGGGAACATCTGGATACAGGCCATAACAATCCCCCTCAAAATACTACCTCTTGCTTTGGAGACACTTAGCCCATTGTTTTTGCCACATTTGTGTTTTGTACTTTTTTTTTTTTTTTTTTGAGACAGGGTCTCGCTTTGTAGTTCAGGCTGGCTCTGAACTCACTATGTAGCCCAGGCAAGCTTCAAACTCAGCAATCCTCCTGTCTCTGCCTTCTGAGTGTTGGGAGTACAGGCGTGAGCCACCACGCCCGGCAATGTGGTATGTGGTATTGATGGCTGGTGGGCGTGAGTCACCACGCCCAGCATTGTATGTGGTTACCGGGATCGAACTCAGGACCTTGTGCTTGTGAGGCAGGTGCTGGAACAACTGAGCTAAATCTCTGGCCCTGTACTTTTGAGACAGGGTCTCATTCTGTTATTCAGACTGGCCTTGAACTCATTATGTAGTCCAGGATAGCCTCAAACTTGTGGCAATCCTGTCTCAGCCTGCTGAGTGCTAGGTTCACAGGTGTGTGCTACCACACCTGGGGTTTAGGTCACTTTCTGAAGCAGTTTTAGGAGTAATTTTTTTTTTTTACTTATACTATTGTGGCTGCTTCAGTGTCCTGAGCTGATACAAAATATTTAAAACTTTCATGATCCTTTTATCTTTGGAGAAGAGTCAGAAGTTTAGTGGTATCAGATTCAGTGAATAAGGTGGATGAGGATACACTGTGTTTGTGTGTGTGTGTGTGTGTGTGCATGTTTCACAGAAATTGCTGCACTAAAAGTGATGTGTAACATGGAGCACGGTTAAAATGGAGGAAGAGACTGCCTATTTCTCAGGCTGTTTTCTATATATGTCATTTCTTTCTTTCTCTTTCTTTCTTTCTCTCTGTCTCTCTCTCTTTTTTTTTTTTGAGACAGGCTTTGTAGTTCAGGCTGGCCCTGAGCTCACTGTGTAGCCCAGGCAAACCTCAAACTCAGCAATCCTCCTGCCTCTGCCTCCTGAGTGCTGGGATTACAGGCATGAGCCACCAGGCCTGGCACTGTGGTATGTGGTACTGATTGCTGGTGGGTGTGAGTCACCACACCTGGTATTGTTGTATGTGGTTACCAGGGATTGAACCAGGGACCTTGTGCATGCTAGGCAGGCACCAGAACCACTGAGCTAAATCTCTGACCCTGCACATTATTTCTTAAATGCTCCAAATAGCTCTTATATATTCAGAATTCACTGTAGTGTTCCTGAGTACTAAGCTCACATAATTCTATCACGGTTAAAAAAAAACCTCAAAATCTATATCGCTCTCAAGTTGGACCTTGATTCACGTGGTTTTCTCAAATGAGTGGGTGATTTCCACTGAAAACTCTGAACATCAGTCTCATGATCATAACCAAAATTCATCTGCCATGATGACATTTCCTAAAAAGCTGGGTTATTATTAATTTTTTATGGTGCCAGGGATTGACCTCAGGCCCTTATGCTTGCAAGGTAGGCGCTGCACCAACTGAGACAAATCCCCAGCCCAAAAGCTGGGTTCTGATCTGGCACCATCTTGCAACTCCAATGAAATGGGCAAATACTGTGCTTTTGTTGACAGTGAAATTGGGTGGAACAAATTTCATACTCATTTGCCTCATGTTCAAATCTGTTAGAATGCTTTGACAGAACCATGAGATAATCAACTCCTTGGAGATTTCCCTAGGAGTCAATCACCTGTTTGACTGAATCCTTTTCTTTTCTCTTTAAACATACTCCTGGGGTTTTGATGTTACAGGATGTCCCTGTCTCTCCTTGTGTTCAGCACATTCACAACCTGTAAAACACCTTCTTGGTCACAGCAGGATCACCAACCACTAATTTTAACATTTTATGTGTTTCTTTACTACTTTTTGCAGCTTGAAACAAAATTTCAAGCATCATGCATTGCTGGTGATTCATAATTTATGGCTACTTTTAAAACACACCTTTTCTTTACTGCGTTGGTGGCACCAAGCAAGCTGACACTTGTCATGCATGGTTACTTCTGCTAGGTAGTGAGCTGAATCTGTGGACCCTGAACCTGCGGATACAGAGGGCTGACTGTTCATTACCGGGTGACATTCTTTTCAGTCTGTGAGCAGGATCACTGCTACTGAATAGTCTTTGTGGTCTCTGCAGTCTCCCCAGCTTGAGCGTATTAATAAGGCATCATATAAAGGGACAAAAAAGTAAAAAAATGAAAAGCAGAAAAACCAAGGCTGGTGATGTGGTATGTAGCATATGTGAGGCCCCGTGTTCAACTGTCAGCCCTGAAAAAAAATTTGGTTGGCCCTCGGTAAAATTCACATTATCAAACTATGATTTACTTTTTAATTTTGAAGATGAACCCAGGGCCGTGACGGTGCTAAGTGTATACACTGCCACAGAGCTACACCTGCAGGGGCTCAGCTGAGTGTGGACATCACAGTCAACTGGAGAAACAGATGGAATGCACAAAGGAATGCACAAATGCCGAGCACATTCCAGTAAAAGGAGTGGTGATACTAGTATCAGGGGTA
>PVIC010049930.1:0-12983 GCA_004025085.1 Thryonomys swinderianus | reverse complement strand
ACATACCACAATGCCGGACGTAGTGGCTCACGCCTGTAATCCCAGCACTCGGGAGGCAGAGACAGGAGGATTGCTGAGTTCGTGGTGGCTTGCCTGGGCACCATAGTGAGCTCAGGGCCAGCCTGAACTACAAAGTGAGACCCTGTCTCAAAAGCAAAAAAAAAAAAAAAAAAGTTTTGATATCATCTAATAGCAGTCACAATACTAATTTATGTTGCTCATCTCTTGGTAGATTAAGCAATCCCAGAAGATAGTAATGCTAAATGCAAATAAAAATGTTGTCCTACTTCTAATAGTGTGTCTTCTCCCTGTATTATAGTATTGAATATAACTTCCCAGGAAGTAGTTGGTGATAAGGAAGAAAAAAGATAACCTTGCCTATCTCCTGACTTAAATACAGTTTGCTTAAGATCAACCTGCTAAAGTCAAATGTTACTCACAAATATATCTTATTAAGCTTGTCTAAACTCTTCAAATGTAAAGTGATTAATATGTGTTTATACTTTCTACTTCATCACAGCACTCATCTTTGCCTTTTACTTTATATCTGATCATTCCTTCTTTACATATATTATCAGTCACCAAATGAAGACACTTGTTTTTTCTTAATGATTTTATTCACACTTGAATTAACTGTGAAAAATGATGTTAGCATGAGATCCATCTTGGCTCCAAAGTAGTTTGGTTGATTTTATTGATATAAATGTATAAGCATATAAAACTAAAGGAACTTTTTAAAACTTAAAAATAAGCAAAATCAAGAAAAGCAAAACTATAAATTCATACTCTATGTAAATACTTTTAAATGTGGCCTAAACTCTCCCTCCTTTTATTGTTTCATCTGTGAATGGATGTTTATATGATAGTTAACTGATTGTATCAATTTGAGTAAGAAATTCTGTTTCATTGGATCAGCATAGTGTTTAGTGTGGCTGAAGGATATACTAAAGACAGAAGACCTACACAAATCCAGTTTATCACTTACCTGACTGGAATAAATGAAAAGTAAAAAAGAAGGCTTGGGGCCAGAGATTTGGCTCAGTGGTTCTGGCCCTGCCTAGCAAGCACAAGTCCCAGGTTCCATCCCCAGTAACCACATACAACAATACTGGGTGTGGTTACTCACACCCACCAGCAGTCAGTACCACATACCACAGTGCCAGGCATGGTGTCTCATACCTGTAATCCCAGCACTCAGGAGGCAGAAGCAGGAGGATTGCTGGGTTTGATACTTGCCTGGGCTACATAGTGAGCTCAGAGCCAGTTTGAACTACAAAATGAGATCCTGTCTCCAAAAAACAGAAAAAATTAAAAAAAAAAAAAAAGGAAGGCTCATTTCTGTTTCTTTGGAGGAAATCTGGTCTTCATTTTTTGTCTTGGATTTCATTTCCTGTGCTTCTAGAACAGTCTCCTGAAAAGACTCTCACCCTTCCCCTCAGATCCTTATGCTTCCCGATCTGGACTCACACTAGGCTCCAGGACTTCAACTGGGTCCTTCAGATCTCCCGTGCACAGACAGACTGTTTGCATTCTTCCATACTTTATTCATTATGTAAATACAAAGGAACGGCACATGACAAAGTACTAAAAAAATACTATCTGTAATACATAATATCTAGAATTAAAGCTTAGGAAATACGGAAAGCAAAGAGGTGACAGTGTCAAAAATACAGAAAATTTTAATACATGTTTGTATTTGTCAATGTACCTTCCAAAAAGATTAGACCATTTAAATTTCCACAGAGGAGCTGTAAGACAGTTTACCCATGGCATCAATAATACTGAGTAACACTTGTTCAAACCGTGGTGAAAATGGAGTCTATCTTACTTTAATGTGAATTTCTTTGACCATTGAGATTTAATTTATTTTAAATTCTTCATTAATTGTTTATGATCTCTCAAAGTCTTTAGAAGTAATCTAGTCTGAACTCTTCCTCTCCATTATCCAAGTTCTTCCTTGAAGGCCTGACCTTATGGGCAGCCCCTCAAATGCATAATTCGCTCTCTACCAACTTTATATCCCTTGGGGTTGGTAGCTGGTATGTGTTTTCTACTGGTCTTTAAGTCTACTCTCAGGCTTTTACTCCTGCCCACTTTCAAAATTCCTCTGTTCCAAGCTTGTTTCATTTAGAATCATCAATTCTTCATTTCTCAAATTCAATAACCATGTCAGTCTTTTCACCACCTTGGGTCCATCTCACATTCTTCCTTTTCTCACCAAGCCCTTCTGTTATAATTGGTAACTTGAATGCTCGTTAGACAATCCAAATGGTATATTACCTTCTTGGCCTTTAACCCCAGTATCTTTCCTTCTGTTTCTCACATTTAGCTCCAACTCATGTTCAATCCTGAAACAGCATGAGTTCTTATGGATGGTTCTCAAAAATATATGGTTCAATACCAATATATTGTTCTCATATCAAAACCTAACTTTAGTTCAGTATTCCCAAATCAAGGCCTGAGTCCTCTAGCTCTTAGTACAATATTGTTTCAATTACATTAGTTGTTGACTCTCTATTTTCTCCTAATCCCTCTGTCTTCAACTTTACATTCACTCATGCCACATTCTGTCATCTATCCTACAAGGCATGACCCATCAGTTATTGATATGTGTGTTTCTGAAGATTAAGGTTATATAAAATGTATAAAACATAAAAAATATGCACATTGAATTATTATGATAAAAAGGAACTTTTTCCATCCATCAAAATTCTCTAACTGTTACATTGACTTCCTGCTTTGGCCCTTAAAAGTAGAAAGCTGATTACATCTCATTTTACTTTTCAGAACAAATAGGTTTTTGTCTTAAATTTACATAAAGATATTTTTAATCTTTAACATCTAAATATATTTGTCAGGAAAGATCGATGACTGATGTTGTTGTCACTGAATCTTCCTAGAATATATTAAACTTTTCCAACCTGTATATACAAGAGTTTAAAAAAAATCATTGAAGTTTTCACTTAAATTCATTGACTGACTTGTTCTACTCTCTTTTTCAGGAATACCTGTTATTTATAGGTTATTGCATCCATGTCTATATTCTTTCTCTTTTCACTTCATAATATTCCTTTTCAATGATGTATTCTCTTCTCAAATAGCTCTCTACATCCAACATTATCTTTTTATATCCAAAAATTTGAATTTGAATTCTATCATGGTTTTCTCTGAAGCTAATATTTTTATCATCACCTTTTCTTCTAATGTTCCTCCGTTTTCCTCTCTTCTTTCTTAGTGATAACTCCTTCTCTTTTCAAGAATCAGTGCTTCTTGAGAATCAATCTTCCCCTCTGAAAATCCTATAAACTTGTCTAAAAATAACCTCTAGGCTTCTCAGTACATTGTTTACAAAAAGAAGTTCTTCCTCTGAGACTTCAAGATCTTGTTCCCCTTCCTCTAGTCTGTGATGGCTTCTGCAAAACGCGCAGAGGTTTCCATTTGCTCTCTTTGAATGAAGCAAACACCGTTCACTTAAGTTATTTTACTTTCCTTATTCCAATGTGTACACTTGAATTATCTGCAGAATCTTCTTCAGGTCACAGCTGACTGTAAACTTGGCTTGTTTCACACTTAACTCCCTTCATGATTTGCAGCAGGCTTTGGAATTTCCATTGCCTAAATCTCTGGCAATGGGAACTCAGAGAATTTTTCCTGTGGGAATAATAAATTATGATGCCATCTTCTCCATGGATCCTTCTCCTGTACATGGACTACTTTCTATTTAGGACCTGGGACAGAGGGAGACTGTATCTCTGAAAACATACATCTCCATAATCTCCACCGACTTTCTAATCTGTCTGTTGCAGGTGCCATTTCTGAGCACACATTGGAAGCTGTAAGATTGCCATAAAATGAGGTTGACCCGAAAGTACTGGTTTATTTTAAAGAATTGTGTGTTTTGCCCATTTCTACATATCAGCCATAGATAAGGTTAATAAACTCTGTACACCTTGAATGACTATTCAAGATGAGTTTTCTAAAATATGCTAAAAGCCATCAGTTTCCTGTCTATTCTATTCCTTATTTTAGAACAGTCTGAACCCTGTACCAGAGAGCTTAAAATACATTAGTGTTCAACCAATTAAAAATTTTCTTAGTTAAGTCTAAAGTAATATTATAGATAGCCTCTTTCCTTTAACTTTTCAACACATAAATTTATGAAAAATACTGGAATTTTGGACTTGAAAAAGAGTTCCCAGACCTTCTTACCCAAGTACTAATTTTGCAAATGAGGAAACTGAAAAATAGGAAAATAATTATTTGTACAAATTTAAGGTATCTGCAGAATGGACATAACAACCTACTTCTCAGAGTGCAAGCCTAAACTATTTCCTATGAAATCAACAGTGCCTTGCATCTGCGTGTTCCTAGGAAAGATACAACTTTTCTTTCATAAAGGAGACCTTGACTGTTGACTCAGACTTCTACAGACTGCTAGAGGAGGTCTTGCCAGACAAAGGCATTTGCCTGTCCACTTCCAAATGTAAAGAACTTTCTTCACATGCACTGTGGGAAGCGACCTGGGGGTTGTCACTGTGAGGCCTGGAGAACTGCACTCGCTGCTGCCCTAACTAGCAGTTAGGAGGTCTGCACTATGAACAGTGCTGCCCAGCTCCCAAGAGAACTGAAACCTCATCCTGAATAATGGGATCTGTCTAGTTGCTGCCTTGGGATGCCGGATCAGTGGCGACAAGAGGTAAACAACCTCTGGCCCAAGGTTATTCTCCGTCTGCTCCTCATTTAAGAATTTGCTGTTCTTTCCTTAGCGATGGGGTTGATCAACAAACTCCTTTGTGATGTGCTGAGAATAAAGTTATTCTTGTCTCTAGGCAGCTTATCCAATAGACTGGAACTGGCACAAGAAAGGTGTCCTCCAGACAGTAGACGATAGAGAAGTTACATCTCAGAAAGAAAGAACTAGTTGTAGACCAGGTATAAGAATTAAGATACTATTTCATTTTTGGTTTTTTGCTGACTCTGCAGTTCTCTGTTTCCAAGTTTCTAACTATGACTATAGACAATTGTTAGCTGCTTCTGACGTCACTAATGTCCTTGAAATCTGTATAAGTATAGCACTGTAAATAAACTCGGGACCTGCTCAGTATTGACTGAGAGGTCCTCCCGATCCCATTATTCTGTCTTCTTTCTTTTCTCAACCACACCCCTTGACTTCTCAAACCCGCTGATTTGTCCGGCAGGCTCTGGCAATGCACTAGGAAAGGTAAATTACAGAAACGATTGTTCTAAGAAAAAGTCAGGAATTTTTCCTCCTCTTCTTTGACCTCCAACTCTACATTGGTAATATTTGCCGTGTGATTTTTTTGGGGGGTGATATTAGTTTCTCATTTTAGCTCGATTAAAAGCACAAGCTAAAAATACAGACTACTAAGCATTGTGTGGAAATGCCAATGTAGTTAAATGAATTGATATTTTGAATTTGAAAACCCAATTACATTTATTGACATTTAACAATAACGGAGAGGGTTCACTGAATACATTTGTTTTCTTAAAGAAGAGTAGTAACTCTTTCAGGGAGTAAGGTAAAGACTATTTGTGTACATTGTATGTTTCTATAAAGAATTTTAAAAATCTCATCCTTTCTCTAATGTCTCTCTTTATGTATAATAAATGAAAAGAGTAAAGTTGGAAGCTGGCATATGTGAAATCCAATCCACAGTTCCTAGCTGTAGTTCACTGAACAAATCCTATGAACCTCCATTTCATATTCCCTCGATAGTAATAGTAGCAGCTCTGGCTCTGTAACATCATGGTTGCTGATCTGGTCTGGATGTGTTTTTTCCCTTCGTGGTTCATGAGTTGTAGGCCTGCCCTTTAGTGTGGTGGTGGAGAGGTGATGAGCACTTACAGGTGCATGGAGATGTTACCCTCATAAAGAATTCATCTCCATTTCATGGGACCACTGTTCGTTCTTCTGAGAGAGTTGCCCAGGAGCCTGATCCTCGCATTGCTCTCCAGCTTCCTATCTCACTACACAATTGCTCTCCCTACATTCCCTCTGTGGTGCACTCACTATGATATCCTTACCTGTATTCACTTGAAGCTGCTGTGATGCCCTTGAATCTCTACATAGTGAAGGTTCTTTATTTAAAAATTCTTTTTCTTTATAAAATAGTCAGCCTTGAGTATTTCATTGTAGTAAGACATAGCCTAATAAAACTGCTATGCATGTAAGATCAAAACAAATTGTATATAAATCTCTTCCACCTAGGCTGAGAACCTGAGCATTTAACAAATATTAATTTTTCACTCACACAAAGGGAGAATTAACATACGTGAAGTGAGCATATGATACCCCCAATAAGTCTTTGAATTGAACATGCACCTTCCTCTTTAATCTAATCTAAATTTATTTACTCTCATCATATAGTGCATTCATTCAACAAATATTTTTAAATCTTTATTATGTCTCAAGATGGTCCTAGGCATGTGAACAAAAACAGTGAACAGAACAGACAAAAAGGAACAAAATAGAAGATAAAATGAAAGAAGAGTGTTATAGGTAGTTAGACATCTTGCAGGCAGACAGGCTGCCCCTGGAAAAGCCCACAAAGAAGCCAACTTGGAGGTTAGTGTTGCCAGAGGAGAAAAGTACCCACCTACATATAACTAAACAGCAGTGATTGATATTCTAATTTGTCATCAGCCTGGTATTATAAGTAGGTGCCAGCCTTCCTAGAATAAATAGCAGTGCTTCATATTCTAAGTAGACATCAGTCTCCTGGATGGAGGGGCATGGCTTTGATCCACCTCTCCTGGAAAAGACCCCAGCCTAAAAATTCTTTGTTTGTTACATGACTTGTTTTCTCAATGGATCCCCATTTAATCAGTATTACTAAGCTACTGTGCTTCTTGTAATCTTATTGGTTGATCATTGTTTTGTCCAATTTTTGATTTCTCATTGTACCAATGTTACCTAAGCTACTGTTGCAATGTTGCTGGTTGACTGTAATTTTGTCCCACCTTAAACCTGCCTCACCTCATGGCTTTGCTCCATAGAGGCCCACTGGGAAATGAGGTGGGTGGATCTCTCCTTCGAGTCCCCCTTCTGTCTCTCTCAGTCAGAATCTTTATTTCCCAATAACGTTTTTCCTACTCTTAACGTCCATCCATCATTCCTAAAATTCATTCTTTGATTTTAGAGAATGTGAACTTGAATTTCAGGTATCTTTCAGGTCAGGAGCTGGACTTGCCTCCCTGTATCAAGAAGACAGAAAAGAAACATACTGACTTCATGAAGGTCACTGTCTAGAGGTAGAGAGAGAATTAATATAGATAATAAGCATATTTACAACTGACAAATGTTATGCAAACAAACAAGAAAGAGCATGGGGAAATAATAGAGTACTTAGAAGAAGAGTCTTCATTTTAAAGACCTCATTTGATGGTCATAAGGGAGTGAGTCATGGAAGAAAATCCAGGGAGAAATGCTCTAGCACTTCTGAGGCCCTAGCCAGTGGGAGGGGACAGTGGGACTGGGCCAGGGTCAGCAGAAGATAGATAAGTAGAAGATGAAGAGAAGAGGAAAACAGATGGAGGAGCAAGTGGTCAGACTATTTGATATTGTTATTCTTTCCTATGGGTGGCATTTGAAAGACCAAAGGAAGGATATTACATATATTGAGGTAGTCCAAAGAACAAATGGGCTCTGCGTCAGGTTTGCTCATCTCTTACATCAATTAGGCCCAGTGCCTGCATGCAAACATGTTACATAATGGACCAACACGTCTAAATGAGCCCCACCTTGGAAAATAATGGGAATTTGAAACCCTCTAAAGAAGTGAATGTGAAAATGAGTGAATATTATCAAGTAAGTATCTGGGAACACTATGCCAAAATTTTCTCAAACTCCTATCTTTTTTTTTCTCTTTATCAATCTTGTTTTGTCACCCAAAAGTGTGAACAAGAAATGCCAGGGCTTTATTGATTTTAATTTAAAGGGCATGTCTTTTTTGGAAAAGGCAATGTAATTGGCACTTTTGGTGTTTTCTTTATACTTATCACAGCTTAAATGCTATTGGAAAGTTAGGAAAGTAGTGAGCAAAAAAAAAAAAAGATTAATCATAATCTTTAGAATCACATATGCCTTAAAATGAAGAAAGATGAAGGAAAATAATTCTGTTTTTTCCCCCCTTGATCTCATTTCAAAGTTCTAGATGATGTAAGCAAGTAGGGTGAAATATTATTGTGTTCATTGTCTTTGAAAATCAAACTTCCAGACAGTGCATGGACTCTCCCCCAAGCAGTCCTAACCGCATGACTCAAGAAGACTAGAAGTAGTAAATGTTCAAGGTTTACCTCCACCTGAAAGTAATAAGATAAATTGAGTTCTCTTTTTGCTATTTTATATTTTGCCACTTCACATCAAAAAAATCACTTTAATTTTCATATCAGTCAAATGGGCTGGTCTATGTTCTAGTAGCAAGTGACTACAAATCTTGATGTTTGAACATGTTTAATAAACATTTTTGCTAGTTCTCATGTCTCCATCTTACAATAACAGAAGTCTTCTCATTCACACTAATCCAGATCAGCAGGACACTTATTTCACACAGGTCAATTTTGGGGCAATTTTTGAATAACCCCAAAATATCAAGATAGGAAAGGCAAGTATGTTGGGTCATACTCCAGCTCTTAGAGGTTTTCTGGGGAATAGCAGCAGCACTTCTATTCACATTTCATGGGCCACAGCAAGTGCCATGGCTACATCTTACTTTCCACTCTGGAAAAACACTGAAGGACAATCTCATATTTTAAAGTCTACAAAGGGCAGTTTTCTATTGCTTTCCTGGACTCCTTGTCCTTGGTGTCCATTCTGACATTTGGGGTTATTTAGGTTTCACAGAGTGAGGTCATATAAACTCTAAATTGAGAAGGAACAAAACTAAATGAAAGAAAGTGCCAGAGAGTCCCACAGCCTCTCTGAAGCTAGAAATCTCTCAACATAAAGTTATGGCCCAAACTAACTCAGTGTGAAATTCTACAGCAGCCGTGTGTGTGTGTGTGTGTGTGTGTGGTTTCTGCACAATTCCCATCATTTCTATTCACCATTGATGGTCCCTGTTACCATTATGGGTTCTATGTTTCCAGATTGTTCTGACAGCTCTACTGCCAAGGGTCATGTATCCATAAAACTGAATTATCTAGAATAATGACACATTGATAAACACTTTCAGAGTAAATCCCCCAAAATCAACATGAAATTTAATTGTAGGCAAAAGAGCCACATCTTTACTCAGTATCTATATGTTATCACTTGTTTATCAGTTCTATTAAAAGTTACTTGTGAATTCTCAGATCTCATGTCCATTTATGCTACCTGAGGAACACAATATAATTTATGAAGAGGCTGTCTCCTCCCCATTCATAACTTAATCCTTTAACTGAAGCACCTAGGTATTCTTTTGGAAAGCTCCAGTTACAATTCTCAGTAGTGTAATTTCAGAAAGATTCTCCCAACTCCAGCACCCAAGAGGACCATAGTTAAGTCAGTATGCCTTTTGTTGATCACAGAGACTGTTTCAGAAGGGCATGAGTCACAATTTCCATCAATAATTCAGTAGGAAACTGATGATCGATACTTGAGGAGAAAGCCTGCTCTGGCACCTGAGGGAGCTAGCTTGAGAGAGGGAGGAGGGTCTAGGAATGCTGTCACCTGTACCCTCCATGAGTTGTCCAGAGGCCACCCCTGGGCAGAGGAGGAGGGCAGAGTCTCTGACTCATGGAGATCCTATGTACAGGTCCTGCTACCTGCAACTCCTGGAGTCAAATCTACTATTAGGTATTTCCACTGTAAAAATCAATTTTCTGCTTGTTATGTCCATTTTTATTTGAGTTTTTGCCATCTGGAACTAAGTTTTTCTTAACAGTGTCATTGTCAAAACAGAAAGAAAAGCAAATAAGGAAAAATGAATACTACTAGTCCATGAAGAGGCACATAAAACTTATCTGAGAGCTTAACTGGCAAAAAAGGGGTCAGAAGCCTAGAAGCCAGAATATCTTACTAGAGTCACAGATTTTTTGGCTTCTCTACCTATGTTGAGTTCAATTTTATAGGAATTTAACTGTACAAAGGAAGGGAATTGGATTTGGTAACTTTTTAGGTCTTACACAAATTTTTAATCACATGATGACACTAATTATTTAACTTGCACAGTAACTCAAAAGGCCCACTTATGTTAAAGGTAAGTAAAACCCTAAAAATGTGTTCATCTATTTGCCTATAGTGTATGTTCACCAAGTAAATGGGTAATTATAGGCATTCTGTACAAATGGGTATCCAACCTTATGGCTAGCACGGGCTTCACTTAGTGAAGAGGAAATTTTTTTGAGTCACATATAAAGCATATAATGTACTGAAGGTACATAAATGACAAACTTCTCTGTTAAAATATTTATTATAACATTAAAAACAGTAAGCCTGAGTTTAACAGTTAAATATGAAAACCTTCACATCTGCTTATTAAGAATAGATGTCTGTTTTCCCAGGCATACACATGTGCAGGTAGGTTGGAATATTATTTATTGGTGTTCTCGGGATTGTACTCTCCAAGTGCCATGGGGCATGGAATTAGACACTTGGTTGTACAGATTCTAAATATGAGGCAAATGCTGAAGCATTTACTTCAATTGGCCTTTTGGTAAAAATAAAGCCTGCAAGAAAAGACAAGGAAAACATCAATTAAAATCCTGTGGAAAAATCTCTTGCCTGTCATCCACTGTTAACCTCCTACAAGCAAAGATGCCCATGTTCGATATACCAAATACAACACAATTAAAAAGAAAATACATTCCTGGAAAAGAACATCATCATCTTCCTCTGGGAAGTGGGTTTTAAAAAGGGAAGGATGAGTTCCACACAGATGCCATTAATTCAGAATCAGGGAAAGGGACCTAGAACTTATACTGTCTCCAACTTTCTAGGTAAAGCAGGTGCTCTGTAATGTCCAGTCCTCTTTCCTCTCAGGAGTGTATCCGTCAACAGCAAAGGAGATTTTGTTCCAGAATGACCTCATGAGACCTTCCCAGCAACAGTGTGAACTGTATGAAATGGAAATGTCCCAACCTATATGTTGATATTGCTACTAGGACTTAGAGATGGGCTGGAACTGCTAAAAACATAATCCATGGTAACAGTCTGGAAATAATCCCAGTCAAACTGTGTTTTCTAACACATAAAATCCTGTTCTGATACATGTAGTTTGATACAAAAGCATAAATACTAGACATAACTGTTATAAGAGAATTACACAGTGTTTGCTAGCTGAGCTAGGCCATTCGTCATTCTCTGAAAGTGTGTCATCAATCTTCTACAATTCCCCAAAACCAGGCCTCTTCTACCACCCTGATCCACTTTAAATCTAACACTATTTATTGACTTTCTTCCTTGGTTAACAGTTTGCAGAGAGGTGGAGACCCAAGCAGAGATGGAATACTGAATCCTTATTTTAAGTTAGATTATGATGATTTTTGAGCATATATTTTTTAAAAGATTCTGTGTTCAGATGGAAATGTAAGATAACTTTTACATAAGGCAAGTAATAGCAAGGAAAATGTTTATTCTGTAGTCTTATAGGAGGTAAATTCATATAATTATTTTTATGACACTGGTTTTAGCTATGTATATCATCCTGGTCTTGAAATAATGATGTATCCCAAGATGCTCTTGAGTTGTAGTCATTCTTCTGCCTCAGCCTCCTTCCCACGTGCTGGGATCACAGGCTTGTGCTAGCACACCCCACCTGCATCTAAATTTAATATTATATATTAGAAAGAAAAATGTTCTGAGTGAAAATATGTCAGGTATTAATCATAACTGCCTCATGGTTGAGGGATTATGGATGTACTACCCAAATGTTAAGTGATTCTTAAAATTAATATATTATGCAAAAGGACTAAGGCAAGGCACTAATAGCTGTTAGGTCATCAGCTTATATATACAGTTTTATTTTTTAACAAATAAAGCATATTGTCACTTATATGTGGAAACTAAAATATTGATCCCAAAGAAGTGACAAAATAAATCGTAGTTAGCAGAGCCTGGGAAGGGTATGGTGGGAGTGGAGCCTAAAGGGTTCCAGCTGGATGGAAAGAATAACTTCCAATGTTTTATACAACAGTAGAAAAAATGTAGTTGACAGCAATTAATGGAACACTTCAAAATACCTAATAGAGAGGGTTTTGACTGCTCCTAATACAAAGAAATAATAAGGTGATTTGTGTGCAGCAAACTGACCTAGTCATTATATATTGTACACGTATATTGAACTGTCACACTATATTTCATAAATATGTACAATTATTATATATCAATTTGAAATAAAAAGACATTTGATAAAATTTATTTTAAAAAATATTTTCCTCTACAATTCTGGTCTTTTTGGAACCAGATAGCTTCTGGGTTTTGTACTTTAAAGTGCTTTTATTCATTTTGTTTCTAGTGCATGCTTTATTCTCTTTATTGGGAAAACAATAGGTTTCAATGCGTTCTTACCACACTTGCTGGTCATTATCCCCTGGGGATTAGTTTAAGTCATTACATCTGCAGATGCTCAAGTCCCACGTGCAAAACAGCACAGTATTTATACAGAACCCACACCCTGTGCTGACTCTGTCATCTCTGGGTTACTTATGTTATATCTAATACAACATACGTGCTTTGTAAGTAGTTGTTATGCTGCATTACTCAATAAATAATGACAAGGAAACAAAAACCCTGTACATGTTTGATACAGACACAGCTTTCTATGTCTGAAATTTTCTATTCTTGAGTGGTTGAATCCATGAATAATGAAGTTCAAATACAGTACTTTACTATCTCAATATTTACCCTCTAATCATGATCCTCTAGACTTCCAAGATATATGAAAGATTGGAAGGCTACCAATTAGTAGAAGGTAGATTTTACTAAAAGTGTGATCCCTCCTATACCTCTCAGAGCAGAGTATTTCTTATCTCAACTCCTC
>PVIC010049929.1:0-12984 GCA_004025085.1 Thryonomys swinderianus | reverse complement strand
TTTTTTTTTTTTTTTTTTTTTTGAGACGGTCTCGCTTTGTAGTTCAGGCTGGCCCTCAGCTCACTATGTAGCTCAGGCAAGCCTCGAACTCAGCAATTCTCCTGTCTCTGCCTCCCGAGTGCTGGTATTACAGGAGTGAGCCACCATGCCCTGCACTGTAGTATGTGGTATTGATGGCTGGTGGGCGTGAGTCACCACGCCCAGCATTGTATGTGGTTACTGGGATCCAACTCAGGGCCTTGCACTTGCGAGGCAGGCACTGGAACCACTGAGCTAAATCTCCGGCCCACAAAAGCCAAATTTTAAAAATACATATTAGAGCGAGGTGTGGTAGCTCACGCCTATAATCCCAGCATGCAGGAGGCAGAGGCAGGAGGATTTCTGTGAGTTTGAGGCTTGCTTGGGCTACATAGTGGGCTTAGGGCCAGCCTGATCTACAAAGTGAGACTCCGTCTCAAAAAAACAAAACAAAACAAAACAAAACATATTAGAGAAAATGCTAAAACTCGGGACCAGGACCCTCTTTCTAATTTTTAATACTCTTGTTCAGGAAAAAAATTCACTTTTAGTACACAGATATTATTGTGTATATAATACACTGGGAAGAACAGGTTGACTTCTAATATATTAGATCCCTATGGAACATGTGCATTTTTAGTCATGTTGTTGACCAGATGATAAATATATGACCTCTTAAGTGGAGTTCTGTAATATAAGAGGCCTAACATAAATAAGAAAAAGGTCTTATAGGACATACATATATTTTTCTTCTCAGGTGAGATAATGTTTTTTTGTATAGTGAAAACTGATAAATCCCACCCTCAAAGCAGTACACTGTTCAGGTTATCCCAGAGAGAAATGGCTGTCCATCTACCTAGGAGTTCATTGGAAGCTACCTTGTTCAGGCTATTTGGCTGAAGCAGTTGTCACTCAGCAGTGTTAAGAAGAAGTAGACTGGGCCGGAGGGTTAGCTCAGTGGTTCCGGCGCCTGCCTTGCAAGCACAAGGACCTGAGTTCGATCCCTGGTTACCACATATAATGCTGGGCATGGTGGCTCACGCCTGTAATCCCAGCACTCGGGAGGCAGAGACGGGAGGATTGCTGAGTTCACGGCGGCTTGCCTGGGCACCATGGTGAGCTCAAGGCCAGCCTGAACTACAAAGCGAGACCCTGTCTCCAAAAAAGCAAAAAAAAAAAAAAAAAAGAAGAAGTAGACTGGAAGCTGCCAAGAAAAATGGACAGTTATTTCTTTGCCATTGTTCAGAACTGTTCAGACAATCAGATAGTAATCTTTAATACATTTGATTTGTGATAGAAAAATAGGAATCATGCATTGTTTTATGAGTCCTGGATTGATATTTTTATTATGCATCATATTTTGCAATCAAATGAACCTGTTTGTACATATCTTGAAAACTATAATTTGATAACTATATAGTGACTGTTCCCTAGTAATTTTTTTTTTTTTTTGAGACAGGGTCTCGCTTTGTAGTTCAGGCTGGCTCTGAGCTCACTATGTAGCCCAGGCAAGCCTCGAACTCAGCGATCCTCCTGTCTCTGCCTCCCGAGTGCTGGGATTATAGGCGTGAGCCACCACGCCTGGCTCCCTAGTAATTTTGAAGGTCTACCAGCCAAAAGAATCTGTAATAAAATTCAGTCATATGAAATCAAAAATTAAATTTAAAAAGACAACTGGTCAGGAAAGTATTAAAGCACCAGAACACATACAGTACATCAAGTCTATTTGTTTACTGACTGTTATGTTTTTACCAATTTTACTTTAAATAGTCTTGTTTTATTTGAGTGAATTGCAAAAATATCCTTTCCCATTACCACCAAAAAGTATTACTCTTATTTTTTATGGCATCTTTTGATTGTAGACTGAAAGATTTTAGTTAAACTTAAATGGATTCTTCCACTTTGTATGTCTGAAATGTTGACCCATATAGTTTACAGTGTATTTCACTTTATAAAGTTAATATACTTTGCTCTTGCTCCAGGCAAATTTGGTAAACCTCAAAAAATTGTATTTGGCAGAAAAAGGTGAAGATGCTTCGGAATATATCACGAGACCTGCTGTTACTTGTTTTTGCAAGTCATAACTTGAGATGTGATCATTAGACTCCCTGTTCTTTAATCTCAGTACTTTAATAGAAGTTCAAGTGTTATTTCCTTTCAACAATTAACTTCAGCTCAAAATACAGAATAAAGCTCTTGAAAACCTCACAAGAGTCTGTTTTGTGACAAGTATGTCAGCCCTATCAGATTTCCATATCTTCAAAAGCTTTATTTGGAGAAGTCATTATCTTAAAGTGTGGCCCAGATCATTACGTAAGGTCATAGTAGCTTCGGCCTCTTATCTGTAAGCAGCCTGCGCCCTGGGACTAGTGTGTTTCAAAAGGAGGAGCAGCAGTACGGGGAGACTAAACAAAGTCTGTAGGGACTGAAGAGCTCTGAGAAAATACAGAGTCAGGGTAGTCTTACAGAACAGATACAAACTCAGACAAGCCCTAAGATAAAGTAAAGTGTTTGGTGCGTGCGTGCACTGTGGGTGCTGCTCCCCATGGAGCTGTTCCAACCACCACTCCCAAGGCAGGCTCACAAATCTGGTAGAGTCGTGTTACTGGAACTTGGCAGGGAAGAGTTTGTAAAGTGCTTTGATGCCATCAAGCTGTAACCTGTCACTGTTACCTTATGGATTTCTTTTCATTTCTTTCTTTTATTTAATATATGTATTAGAACTTTCAAGTCCTTGGAAAACCAGGCTGAGGATCAGAGCAGCCTGATGCTGACCCGAACACTGAGAAGGGCAACACACAGAACCTCACAAGATTCAAGGAACCTTTCAAGAAGTGCTCTGACAACAGAACCACAGAAGCTGGAACTCTGGCACTTTATAGACGTGAGAGGGCTGTGTTCCCTCCAGGGCTGTGGTGGAGAGGTCTCCTGATTCGAGGTTACAGAACAATCTCCTGGTCTGGCTTTGATAATAGAACCATTTTCATACTGTTTTATTAGACATTTGTGTATAATTTAGGTAGTTTGACCTGTCGAAAATCTGGTTCTCACTTTTGGCCACATTTTTAGTTCTGTCCTTAATGTGATGTGAGGACCAGTCAGCCCACTTAATCAAGAAACTTCGCCTTGGAGGGGAAAATGCATCTAAACGCATAGTCAGCACCCTGGGATTAGTTTTGTTTATGCCATAGTCATAGATCAAGCCCTGAGTTGTTACTTCTTTCAAATGTGACCCTTGCACATGATGGGGACAGATTTGTCGTGAGGATAGCTTGCCTATAGATTATTACTACCATGAGAAATAATAAATTATTTAGGGATAATAGATTATTACCATGAGAAAAAAAAGTATGGAATTGTGCATCCTAATTTAGTCATAAAATATTCATTTTAAATCACAAGAGTCACTAATTTATCCTATTAATAACTGATATATGTATAGGATACACACACACACACACACACATAGACACAATGAAACATAAGATGGTAAAAAAACATGTTTTAATCTTTTTTTTTTTTTTTGGTGGTACCTAGGATTAAACTTGGCCCTTGTGCTTCCAAAGTAGGCATAGTACCACTTGAGCTAAATCCCCAGCCCCTAATTGATACATTTTAAAATAATTTTCTACAAAAATCCTCCAAATATATTGTCTTGAACAATCTATTTTGAATTGGACTTAGTGTCAGTGTTCCCAGTGATCCACGAGTTAGACTCTTCTTTCTTTGCATTAAGTGACAGACTAATTTTGCTATCTAGATTTTTTCTTCAACTTTCATGGCCGTGTTTGTCCAGGGGCACCTCAAAACTCACAGTGAGGCGGCAGTTTAGCTTTTAAATTTCTCCCCCCTGTATGTTCACGATACGCAGTATACATTCATCAGGAAGAATTGGTACATACACTTACCAGATCCGAATCCTTTTTGCTTTCCCTCCCTTCCCCCACTTCTAGATCCGATGCCCAGCGGTACAGTCTATCTCCCTGTTTCCTATCATTGATCTTTTATTTTATCTTAAAATTATGTAGACTTTAGGTTTCTAATGTAAGAGAATCCGTGCGTACTTGACCTTCTGTGTCTATGTCACTTAGCTTTATGGTCTCAGAGTGTATCCGTTTATTTACAAGTGACCAAAATTTATCCTTCTTTATGGCTGAACAGTACTTAATTGCTACATGACACATTTTATTTATCTGTTCATCTGTTGATGAACATAGAGTCTTTGTCCAAGACTTAGTTATTGAGTTGTCTATTATAAATACGGATATGCACGCAGTTCTATGATATGATAGTTTTAACCCTTTTGGAGAAAGAGTCAGAGGAGAGAGATACAGCTAGGTCAAACAGCTTCTCTATATTTAGTTTTCAGAGGAACCTCTATGCACATCTACGTTCTGTGCGTATTTGATGAGACAAAGATATTTTCGTAGTATGCCTTCACTTTGTCTGTGATTAAGAAGTGGACGGCTTGATAAACTTATCTTTGATTGTGCCTCCAATAAAGCATTATTCAGCCACAAAGAAGAATGAAATTCTGTCATTTGCAAAGAAAATGGTTGAATCTGGAGACCCTCAAGTTGAGGGAAGGAAGCCAGTGCCAAAAAAGGTTAACATTCCACATTCTCTCTAATTTGTGGAATAAAAAAATTACCAAAAAATAAAGGAAAAAAGAGAGAGAGTATTAGACAAGCGGAAAGGACTAAGATGGAACAGGTGTAAGGGCAGGTAGTGGGGGCAGGGTGGGTCTGAGCAAAGTAAATGGTACACAAATATATTAGGAACATCAAAGCCCCAGAAAATGTGAAATGGGTGGTGGAGCAATGAGGACGACAGGGGTGGGTGAAATGATTAAAATATATTATGATCAAAGCATGTATGTATTTGGCCAAATGAAACACATTTTAGTATATGTGCTGCCGAAGCGAGCACCAAATGAAACACATGAATCTGTATAAGGAATAAAAAAATTAAGCCTAGATGACAAATCAATCCTCACATGCTCTGTTGGTAAATATTACTGTCTTTAAGAAATAACCATAATGCTAAAAAAAAGAAAATTACGTGAATTACAAGATGCCTCCTGTTAAAAGTAGGAGTGTTGATAATGGTTTATAAAATACAGTCATAAACTCATACGGCTCCAGGGAGTTCTCTGGCTAAATTTCATAATAACTTACAATTTTTCTGACCAAGTCACTGCATTAAATTTCCCCTTGGCCGCTGGAGATCGAGTAGAAAGGCAAATTAAATTCCAGTTTCTAATGCTATATTCATTAGATGCATTTAGCAGCATTTCTTGAAGAGTTTAAATGATAGCAGAGATATATTAAAAACTGGCTTACCCTCAAATCTTAGCATAGATGTTTTCTGTTGATTAGAAGTCATTTCACTTGTGAATAAAATGCTGGTTGAGGTATGTAAAAAAGTAAATTTTAGCCGTGATCTGCTAGGGTAAGAAGAGAATATTGGAATTTGAGGGTCTGGTGAGTAGTGTTAGCCTACCTACTACTCTGACTGAGTAAAAATGAGGTTTTCTGAAAAGCTAAAAGGCTCTTAAAGTAAATTAGAGAGGATTTTTTTCTATTTTGGAGAACAGGATAGTGTCACACTTACCTAAGATTTTCTCTCGTTTTCCTGTAGAAACAACATTTTAACAGTGGCTGCTGAGAAGGCTACATGCTTAGTGAAGTGTTGTTTGACAGGAATTCTATCCATGTACTTGAAAAAGAATAACTTGGCTAGGTTTCTCAAACACTCAGATCATGGGTTTCTTTTTATTTTGAACATTGACTGTATAAGAATTCGTATTGTCTAGTACAAATAGTAACAGGAAAATAAAATTTTGCTTTTAGTTAATTTAGAGTAAATATTAAAATGTCTTAAAAAACAGTAGCAAACATATGTATTCTTCTAAATTTTGGTAGTTGCTTAATGCTTCCAATCATTTATTCATTGAATAAACATTTATCGATCCCCTACTATTTCTAGTACCTTCTGTCCTTCACTACATACTCTTGCCATAATAAATGCATCATGGTTCTTTCCTTTAAGCAGCCCACCACCTACCGATGCTTGGTCATTTTTGTTCTATATTTTATTCCTTTTCAACAATATTCTGTTTGTCAGGAGACTTGTTAGAAGTTGGGGATATAGCAGAAAGAAAAACAAACAAAACAGGAACAGTCTCTGTCTTTGTGCATTTATTCTGTGGCCCCGGAATAAAAGTCAATGTTGATAAAGTAAAGAAGGAAACAATAGGGCCGGAGGGTTAGCTCAGTGGTTCCGGGGCCTGCCTCGCAAGCGGAAGGACCTGAGTTCGATCCCCAGTAACCACGTGTAATGCTGGGCGTGGAGACTCACGCCCACCAACAATCAACACAGCATACTAAAATGCTGGGCGTGGTGGCTCACGCCTGTCATCCCAGCACTCGGGAGGCAGAGACAAGAGGATTGCTGAGTTTGCGGCTGCTTGCCTGGGCACCATAGTGAGCTCAGGGCCAGCCTGAACTACAAAGCGAGACCCTGTCTCCAAAAAGCAAAAAAAAAAAAAGGAAACAATACTGAGCTAAATTTTTCAGATAAAGTAAACCTCTTAATCGATCATACCTAGAGCCGTAATTCTTCAGTGAGAAGCCAGTTAATAAAGAGTTACATGTAAGAGAGTAACAAGTTACAGAACCATCAATAGTTAAGACTAAAAATACATTCTAAATCATACTTCTAGACTCAGAAGTTTAGTACCTGTTAGTGTGTGTGTGTGTGTGCGTGCGTGCGCGCGCACTAGGGACAGAACAATAGGTCTTGTCCATACTAAACATGGGTGTTGACACTGAGCTACACCCTGACCCCAAAACTTGGAAAGGTCTTTAAATAACTTAGCATTTGATTTATTGAGAATTTTAATATTTCAATAAAATCAAAGTTGCTAGATTATTTTAACTTTCTTCAGAAAAGTTAAAAAGCAGTTATTGCTAACTTATTAAGTCTGTGACTCAAATGTTGTTAAGTTCTAGTGTCATATCCAGCCTTTGTTATACAGGCGGATTTAAACTAATTACACTTAGCTCAGCAGTATATCATTCACATTTATTCACTGTACCCAATCTAATTCCTGCTGTTCCGAGAGGCTGATCTGGTGAGAGAGGTTCTTACATTTTAGCACGGCTCACCCAGAGGAGCAGGAACTGTGCTCTCAGGATTCGGTGGTGTTCTGCAGCAGGGCCCCCACGCTGTCTGCAGGCAAGGACCACACTGGTTCTTCGGGGGGTTTTCCCCTTCAGTCGCAAATCAGTGCTTCTGTATAATACAAAAGTGAATTCATAGAAAAAAACATACGGAATATAAGTTCATATTGGATCAGAGGATGCTGACACGGGTTCTGAAAGCTCTGCAGCCCTCACCGTCCGGTGCTGACAGTCCTGCCTCCCCGGCCGGACCCCCGCTGCACAGGGCTCTGTGAACCTGCAGTGTTTGCAGGAATGCAGGATGCAGCGTCCTTTACAGAGAGCACCTCGGTGTCATCAAGTAGTACATCTCCTGTGTTTATTATGCCTGATACTGGCTTACATTCTGCTATTTTTGAAATTGTAGGCTTAAAGTTATACAGATTTATGCTTTCTAAATATTGCTTTATAGACTTTGAACTGCATCTGTACCTTCTAAATGTCTTACATTTGGGTAGAATGCTGCTTTCTCAAGTCTCTTTGATCCTGTTGGACCAGTCTTTTGAGAGTTTGGATGTTAATTGTTGTCTATTCCCATTTTACCAGTCAGTTAATGGCCATTTACCTGGATTGTGTTGCTAATTAGTAGAAGACTGACTGGAAAGTAGGATTCACGACTCCTTTCTTAAAGTTAAGATTAATCCTTATTATTGACTTCCGTCAGTGTTTTAAATAAAATTGCTAGTAATGTCATGGGTATCCTTTGTTACTGGTGAAAATCAGCTAGTTTCTGCCTCTGAAGCTTTATTGGCTGTGGTAGTACATTTTTTTCTCTCCACAGTGAGAACCAACCTTTAAAAAGTCCCAGCCTAGTCTCAGCATATCTTCCAAGAGCCACTTGCACTAGATGGAGCTTCCAAAGGATAAGCAGTTGTTTTATTTATTTATTTATTTTTTTGCTTTTTGAGACAGGGTCTCGCTTTGTAGTTCAGGCTGGCCCTGAGCTCACTATGGTGCCCAGGCAAGCTGCCGCGAACTCAGCAATCCTCCTGTCTCTGCCTCCCGAGTGCTGGGATGACAGGCGTGAGCCACCACGTCTGGCATTGTGGTGTGCGGTGTTGATTGTTGGTGGGCGTGTCTCCACGCCCAGCATTATATGTGGTCACCGGGGATCGAACTCAGGTCCTTGCGCTTGCGAGGCAGGCACCGGAACCACTGAGCTAACCCTCCGGCCCAGCAGTTGTTTTATTTTAAAAGGTGAGCTTTTCAAAAGTTGCCTACTATATGAGTTTGAGAATTAAAACCATTCAAAATGTCAAATCATACCATCAGTATATTCTGTATAAGCTTCCTGCATTGGTTTTAAATGCAGTAGACGTCCCCACCACCACCCCTTTCTAATACCATGCCTACCTTCATCTAACACGAACTGAATGTTCAAGTAGAACATGTTCGGTAAGTAAATTAAGTTGTTGTAGAGTTTATTAAATTAGTAAATCAAGATCTATAAACAAGTTATATCTATTTCATTTTTATCTAAGTGACATACAGCAGCTAATACCTCTCATAACTCAATCCTAGAATAATTATTCAGTAATTTTTTTATTACTGAATTATTCAGTTTTAAAGAACTGGATAATACATCTTATTACATGTTTTCTTTAGGCATTTCTTCTGGAATAAATGTAATTCTGTCCTGTATTAAGCTATCCAACGTTTGGATAGCACAATGTTCATCATTTTTTATTTTTTCTGGTGCTGGATATTGAATCCAGGGCCTTTAATGCTGGGCTACATCCCCAACCCATGTTTGATGTGTTCTGTTTTGTTTTATTTTTATAAATTTTTGCTAAGATGTACAGGTTGGCCTCAAACTTGGAATTTTCCTTCCATAGCCTCCGAAATAGCTGGGGTTATAGGCATGTGCCAACCGCACCTAGCAAAGAATCACTTACAATTTTTTATAACTAAGAGAAGGAAAGAAGGACACAATATCCTTGTAAAGGGAACAAGCCAAGAGGAAGAGATGATAACCATATATATATATAAACCAAATGCTAATGCACCTAACTATACTAAACAAATATTAATGGACCTGAAAAATATACACTAATACAGTAGTAGTGGGGGATCTGAATACTCCACTGTCAGAAGTATACACATCAACTAGACAAAAAAAAAAAAAATGAAATACTAGAGCTGAACCAAACTTTCGAACGTCAACCTAATAAATATCTACAGAGGGTTGCACCCCAAAAAGTCACAGTACACATTGTTCTTAGCTGCACATGGGCCATTCTCCAAAATAGACCACGTGCTAGCTCACATAACATGTTTAAGTAAATGCAAAGGAAACTAAATTATCCCCTGTATATTGTCAGATCATAGTGCAATAAAATTGGAGATCGATAGCAAAAGGACATTGAACAGCACCCTCCTGCACAACCAGTGGATCACAGGCAAAATTAAAGAAGAAGTCAGTTTCTACAACTAAAGGATAATGCCATTACAACATACCAGAATTTATGGAACACAGTGAAAGCAGTCCTAGGAGGGAACTTCATAGCAGTGAATGCCTGTCTTAGGAAAATAGAGCAAGCTCCAATAAGTAAAAGCCCATACAAGGGAAGAAATTATAAAGATCAGAGCAGAAATCGATGCCATGGAGACCAAGAGAATGATCTTTTAAAAGTCAAAAAATTAAAGAGCTTGTTCTTCAAAAAAGTAAATAAAATTGATAAACCTTTGGCCAACCTTATTAAAAATAGGAAAGAAAAGGTTCAAATCCATGCAATTATGAAGGAAAAGTGTGTAATTACAACAGATCCAACAGAAGTACAGATGATTATCAACTGCAACTTTGAGAACCTGTGTTCCAGTGAAACGGAAAACATCAAAGAAGTGGACAAATTCCTAGACACATATGACTTACCAAAGTTGAACCAAGAAGATATGAAAATTCTAAACAACTCAGCATCAACCAAACAAATTGAAAACCTAATTAAACAAGACCTGATGGTTTCACTGCTGAATTTCATAGCTAATCCTCCCACTTCAAAAACTCTGTAATGGAATTGAAAGGGAAGCAGCACTCTTAGATTCATTTAGAGAAGCAAGCCTTACCTCAATTCCAAAAGCAGAGAAAAACCCAACCAGAAAAGGAAACTACGGACCAATCTCCCTAACATAGATGCAAAAATCCTCAATAAGATACTGGCCAGTAGAATACAGAGGATCATCAAAAAGTTGGATTCATTGCAGGGATGCAAGGTTGGTCCAACCTAATAAATATGATATACTGTGTTAATAGAATCAAGGACAAAAACCATATGACTGTCTCAATAGATGCAGAAAAAGCATTCAATAAGATCCAATGTCCATTCATGATAAAAAACAAAAACCTACAGGAAATTGGGATAGATGTACCCTACAGAAAATTGGGATAAATTGGATAGATTATCTGTACATGATAAGGGCCGTCTATGAAAAGCCAACAGCCAGCATCACTAAATGGTTGAAACAGGCCTTTCACACTAAAATCAGCACCCTAAGACAAGGATGTCCACTGGATGTGCAATATAGTCCTGGAAACAGTGACATCAGCCATACCACCCCCCCCCCCGAAAGAGAGAGAGAGGGACAAAGAGAAAGGGAGGGAGGGAGAATAGAGATAGGAAAAGAAGTTAAACTGTGATCATACTCTATAGAAAACCCCAAGAACTCATCCAAAATGCTTCCTGGGGTTTCTAAACCCACCCTACCTATAGAATTACAATGTAGAAAAACAGTTATAAAGAAAAGAATTTTCAGGATGAACCAGCAAGAGACATAAAGGGAATTATTTGGTAGTAATGAAATCAAACACCAAACATATATTTTATGGCTTCTTCTTTTTTGAGGGAATCCAACATATAAATAAAGAGTAAAATAAAAGATAGATAATAGGAAATAGGGACGTAGATGTTTTGCAAATGGGAAAGGGACCAAGAGAGAGGGAAGGTGAGGGGAGGGAGGGTGACAGGATGGAAAAGGCATCGAGATGCGGTGTGCCGTGCACCAGCTCCCCACGAGGAATGTGATGATTACGTACTACAAACCTGTACTAATAAAAAATTGAAAAAAGTTATTGCTACAAAGTGAGCATTTAAGAAGGGAAATAAAAACATCTGTGTTAGTTACAAAAAAGGAAGTAAGGGTGCTGAGCCTCAAGAGAAACAGCCTTGCTCGTTTGGAGCTGTGAGTATTCATGTGTTCCGGCCATGGAAATCTGTTGAATTTGTCAGTCTGAGTCTTGGTGTTGGTTTGCGGGTAGGTCTGGCCCACCCCAAAAAAGATAATGGTTCATTCACAAGGGAAGGCCTCTCATATGGGTGAAAAATAACATTTGCTACTAAAAGGGAAAGGCCAAATCATTTGCAGGTAAAAAAGAATTGGCCCCCCTTATCAGATCTTGAGAAAAGAGGAAAAATAATTAGAAATCCAAAGTATAAATACATTGAAGATTAAAATAAAAGAAAAATTGGGAACAAAGAGATAGACCCATTGCAAATGGGAAGGTTATGAAGAAGTGGAGGAGAAAGGGAAGGAAGGTGAAGGGGACATAAAAAGAATTCAGATGTGTTACATACATATATGAACTCCTGTGATTAATATTATGTACTGCAAACGTGTACTAGTAAAAGATAAAAACTTAAAAAAAAAATAAACCAAGTTGAGCAACTTTGATCCTGAAACTGCAGGGTTTTTTTTTGAAGTACAATTTTAAAACTTCGATTTCCTTGTCTCCTTTCTGCCTGTCTTTCTTTCTTCTTTCCTACCTCAACCTTTGAGTAGATCTCATGAAACAAAATTTTTCCCATGATTTTTTTCAGAACTACTTTTCTTTGTGAACTTTTTTCAGAACTACTTTTCTGCCTTGGATCCATACTTTATCCAGGGAGGCCCAATCCCTTATAGTGGGGGACAGTACTTAGGTATTAAGACCAACATGTTTATCACCACCTGATCTACTTATATTATTGCTTCTGTATGTGTCCAGTATACAGAACAAGGAGTTATTTTTATTTCTTTAGAAATCATACATTCATATTGATCTCTTTTTTTGAGACAGGGTCTCACTTTGTAGCTCAGGCTGGCCCTGAGCTCACTATGTAGCCCAGGCAAGCCTCGAACTCAGCAATCCTCCTGTCTCTGCCTCCCGAGTGCTGGGATTACACTGTTTTATCATATTTGACTCCCACTGAAAATCTTAATTCTTATTGAGGTAGTTGTTTGCTTCATATCTACTTTTGCAATATAATATTGACATTACTACTAAAAATCAAACTGAATAATATTTAACATTTCCTACCATGTACATTTTTAAATGTACATAATAGATTTTTGAAAACACAAATATATGTACTTACTTCCCCCAGGAATTTTGAATAAGGACCTTGGCTTATCAGTTTATATTTTTATAACAAGTCCATTTCACATGTTTGTAATCCTAGTCCCAGCACTCTGGGAAATTGAGGCAGGAGAATCACAAATTGAAGCCCCACTTAGTGACTTAGGGAGGCCTTGTTTAAATAAAATAATTAAAAAGGGCCAGGGTTACAACTCAGGGTGAAAGTCCTGGGTTCAGTTCCCAGTAATGGGGAAAGTTCATCTTCTCCCCTCATCAGCATCAGGACTGCTGAAATATGCAAACCTTCCTCATAAAACATATGGATCTTTTCCTTATAATTTTTGAATAACTGATCCAAGGAGAAATGCATAAGGAAATAAGAAAAGAGTTGACTGGGAAACAAAAAAAAAAAAA
>PVIC010049928.1:0-12950 GCA_004025085.1 Thryonomys swinderianus | reverse complement strand
AAAAAAAAAAAAAAAAAAAAAAAAAAAAAAAAAAAAAAAAAAAAAAAAAAAAAAAAAAAAAAAAAAAAAAAAAAAAAAAAAAAAAAAAAAAAAAAAAAAAAAAAAAAAAAAAAAAAAAAAAAAAAAAAAAAAAAAAAAAAAAGCGTCAGTAAGACAATTTGTTGTATCTGAAATTATGTTAAAGTAGGATCCATTTTGAGTCTTCGGGACGATTTATTAGTATATAATGCAGGAAATTTATAAAATCTATTAGCAATAAGGCAGGGGATTTAATTCAGGGTTGCCACCCCTTCCTGGCAAGCCCAAGATCCTTAGATCCCTGGTCCCAAAATAAAATGTATTCATAATTTAAAAATCCCTTTTAATACTTTAGTAATGCAGAGAAAATTCTGCTTCATTTTTTATTTATTGATGTCTATTTTATGAGAGACATAATCTAACAGTACATTTTTATGATTCTGTTTTCCCAGCTAAAAAGTAATAAAAATGTAGTAGATAATATGTTTTGTTACATTTAAATTAGGTAATATAAAATTATGTCTAGATTGATATTTGTCTGAGTAGTCAGTCAATGAATTTTGGTTATTGCCAGGAGTAACTGTGCCCTTTTCTGTTATATACAACTGAGCGATGTCAGTTAATTTAATACACATATTAATATGACAGCATGGAATCTCTATTGAAAACAGCCCTTGTGTTGCTCACCACTGAATTTCTGGTATCTTGAGTTTCTGACTTACAATGTTTTTATTCGATATTTGTTCAGTTGGTTAATAAGCACAATCTACCAAATGTAATCAAATTGGACAGAAGTATCCCAAGCTATATGGAGTGACTCACCATATAGAAGGTAATTACAAAATTAGATCGGGTTGGGTGTTTTTATTTTTTTGATCATCTGTTTGCAATTACATTATCTCTACTGACAAAAACTTTATATTTTTAACAATTTTATTATGTGGAAAATAGCATAATAGATTGTTCAAAAATCTTTACTGTCAGGAATTTGAATTGTGATAAGTACTGATCTTTTGAAGAATCATGTTTTTATTTAAGTCTTAGCATTATTGTTGCCATAATTATCATTTGGAGTAAGTGTTGTAAACTTTGACAAATTAAAGAGGATTAGTTGATGAGGTGGGCATTTCAAGGATTGCTATGGTGGGCCTGCACACCTTACTAAAACTTTTCCCAGCCTGAAATGTTAATATCCTTCCTGGTCTCAAGTATTAATGGTTCTCCAAAGTACTAATTACAACTTTTCATTCATCCTATATCTATTTTTATTAAAAAATGTTTTCAGTATATTTGATTTATTTTTCTTTTCTGATACCAGGGTTTGAACCCAGGACCTTGTATTTGTGGGGCAGGTGCATTGCCACTGAGCTAAATCCCTGGCCCTATCATGATTACTTTCATCAGGAGAAATTCCTACACATATGTAACATATTTTAACATTTATATTCCTTCCCTCTCCCCTCCCTTCCCTTTTCCTCTCACGTGGTTAAATAAGTTTCAGGTAAGGAAATAAAACCATAAGAATATGTACATAAAGAAGATAAAATACATTTAAGCAAAGAAAAGTGGCTTGTGTCAAATGTTTCTGTAGGTTTTAAGGGAAGACTGTAGAAATGAGAAACTGTTTCATATACATACATAATTCTTACCCTTTCCCTCAGCTTTCATTTCATTATCTAGAATATCACCACCAATTCCTGTTTATATTTAAGATAATTTAGTGTTAAAAATAAGTTTCCCTGTATTGACAAGTCTCCAAATATAAATGAATAATAATGCATTATTTTTTTCAGTTGTTCAAGTAGATATTTAATGATTTAAGTTGTAACTCTTTGAAAAGGAAAAATCATAAATCTTATGATATGAACAAATCAATGTGGCACATATTCACTCAGCAAGATTTTTTCCTCCCTTTATTGGGAAACTGAAAAGTTTTATCCTCTCAAGTGGAGAACTGACTACTCATTTTGCTTTTATCTCACAGACAGCCTAAAATTTCAAATATCAGAACAGACTCTGCTCAGAGCAGACCTCAGAATACCCAAAAGGTTGTCAATTATTGACATATTTACAAGTTGGCAGAAACATGGAAGTGTTTTTTTTCAGTTCGATTTGGCTTCTCTTAGATCCTGGCTCTCAAGTATTGGAAAATAAGAATAAAATACAGCAACCTTTAAGACAGATTCGACCCACTCTATTAACTCAGCTTGTCTGTTTTTCTGTGGGAACAGGACTAACAATTAGGGAGACAATGGTAAGGATGTGTTTTAAATGTTGGTTGTACAAGGAAAAATTCAAGTTTTAATGTATAGAAAATATCAAATATTTACAGATTTTTTTAAACATCAGAGTACTTTTATAAATACTTAGCTCAGAGATAATTAGAATACATTTGAATCTAAATGCCCTGTACATTTCTAAACTTCAGTGGCTGCCTTTCAACTGATTTTCTCATAGCTGAGGTTTCAATCTATAAGTAAATTCATTATATATAATGTGTATAATTAATAATATAATAATATCATATACAGTATATTGTATATTTTATTTAGTTTCTTGCTCCAGCAGTATTTAATATACGTGCAAGTTATATGTTGGCATATCCTATTGATATAGAACACTAGGTCCTTCTAAAGCCCCTTATTTTATATTTATATGACTTAAGACATTGTGAGTTTCAATAATCTTACATGGGCAAGTACGTGGAAAAGGAAAGACGCCCACCCTGACAGGAATGACCTGGTTCAGGGTCTGGAGTCATATTTCGTTCTGTTGATCACAAACTATTTCACAAACTACGAGAAACAAATAAACGTCCTTCGTGACCACATTCATCAGCTTTTCACCCCTGAGGAAAAAACTACTAGAGAATTTGAGTTTGAGCTCAGGGCTTCAGGGGTTTTAGTCTGCAGTTGGTCAACCCTGTCGTTTTGGAAGGCGGTGGCGCGGTGCATCATGGTAGGAAGTGTGTGCTGCAGGAGCCCTGCAGCTGAGAAGCAAAAAGACAGAGGAAAAGGCCAGAGTCCCAGAAAGCTTTGCGGTCACGCCCATCACGGACAAAACTGCCCCCCCCCCCCAACCAGCTCTCTATGTCTGTGGTTATTGTGGGTTGTTAAATATCTGGCAGCACTGTGCATTGTTTTCAGAAGAGAAACAAAAAATGAAGAAATACGCCAAATATCTAATTCCTGCCAGCCATATTGTTAGTTTGCATACTGGCTTTTATGAAATGTTCTGAAGAAAATTTAACACTGATTTCATTTGGCACTGTAAGAGATCAGGTCTGTGTTAATAACAGAAATTGTACGCACCTAAATCAATGTAGTTTTCGACACCACTTCATACACTGCAACACAGATATATAGCCTTTCTCTTTCCACTTTCTTTACTTCAGAAAAGTATCCAGAGCAGAAGGAGATGTCTTATATCTTTCAGAATCATTTTAGAATTTTCATTCTGCTCTTCACCCAAACCAGATCTTGGTTTAACTTGGACGGGGTGACATCTCTGAATTTGGGAAGATGACAAGGGCAGATATTGTCTCAGCTATGGTTTTTTTTTAAAGAAGCCATTGTGAAGCAATCCTTCCTTTTCTGTGATCTAACACCTTGGGTAAGACTTATCAAGTGTCTCTTAAAATTTGAAATAACTGTTAATGCATAGGCATTGTGTACTTATTAAATTTTCTTTTTTTCCCCTTGGTATTGCCAGTTCAATTACTTAGTGTGTCCATTATTTCACCATTTAATTTATATTTAAGATTCATCACCTGAAATCCATCACCTAATGCCAATATGTACCAGGGATGCTTTCCAAACTGTATGAACTTCAACTGGTTTATGATTCTATTGTTTACTGTTCTCTTTATAGTTTTATGATATTGAATTGCAATTATTAAATTTTATTGTCATGCCACTTATTAACATAAAGTAATTTTCAGAACCCTACTGATTTTGTTGTATTTTAAAGTTAATCCTGATATTCAATTTTTTCTGTCTGTAAATATTTATGTTTCCTGAACTTTATTTCTAACTTCGTTCCTATAGTAGAAATATTTAGATAACTAATGGAGGGCCTGGAATTCTCTTTGGCAGCTGGAATTATTATGACAGCCAGTGGGTTTATTCTGAGGGTTGTTTTGTCACTGTTTAATCTGTCTGCCATGACATTCTTTTTCTGAATCAATATTTAGTGGCCTTTAACCCAAGCACTGTGCTAACAGTTTTTATTCCTGGATCTTTTTCTGTTACAGTGTTCACTACATCTGCTGATTTAGTTTTTGCTGACATTCACTTTTATTCCTAAACTATAATTATTTGTACATTTTAGGATTTAAAATGATCCATTTCTACTTTATCTATCATAACTCCTTTAATCATCTCAGTATAGTTCATGGTTTTAATAATGAATTGTACTTCAGTTGTATCACCACTTACGTCCCTAATGCATATTTTCTCCTCAGTGCCACATCTATATCCTAAATCTCTTTCTTCACTGCTGCTTGTTCAATAAATATCCCAACTAAAAATGTTCAAAACAGAAACAAGCTGCACCTCACTGCATGGCAAAGACCTCAGAAGGCATAGGAATTAGGAAACAACAGAGTGAATATTTGAATGAAAATAATCATTACATGGAAGCATGATGCGATTATTGCTTCTTAAATAGTCTCCTTGACTCACACACGTGTGCTGGCAGTCTTGACTCTTTCCAAAGCAGTCCCAGAAAGACTTCTTTTCATGAGTGTTTTCATTTGCGCTACTGTGGGCAATTCATTCAAAATCTTTAACTTTGGTGATGTTGACTGTGAAGAAGAGAAAGAAGTTGCCTCACAGGGCCATAGCCAGGGAAGTGGTTAGGAACACACCGTGATAGTTTTGAGCCCGTCTCTCCATCTGATGGCTCAGAGCAACAATAATTCACCGTAGGTTTTTTTTTTAATCACATCTCTTGAAGATAGTGGATGAGAACTTCCATGAGTGGTTCAGAAAGCCGCAAGAATAATGGAATAAATGTGTTCAAATGAAAGAGGAGTATTTTGTGGAATATTAATGGCAACGAGTCTTTTACTATAATATTTTAATTTAAATATTTACTGTGCACTTTATTGCAACTCAAACTTAGTAGAGATTTGAAATGTATGAAAAAAATCCAGACTTGAAGCTTTACTTCTACTGTGGAAATTCTCATATAATGAGAAATAAGAGTGCTAAAAGCATAGAAACAGAAAAATAACTCAAGCTTTTAACCAAAAATTCCATCCTAAGAGACGAATTTAGAAAGAAGGAGTATGTTAAAATGCATACATATTGCTTTGTTTTCAAAACTATTATATTACACTAAGTTTTTTAAAAATGTGCAAATTTCCAACGTGGACTATTTCTTTCAGTTTTAATTAGGAGAGGAAAATGGTAGTCCTCATTGTCATTGTTGAATTTACTGTTGACATTTTACATATCAATGGCAAATTAGGACTCAGGTGAAGGTAATGACTTATCAACTTGGCGGGCAGTTTGACTCAAATAGCAATTTGATTACAGCAACTTTAAGAATGTCATTATGTGGATAAATATGTTCATAAAAGTATTATCATAAATGATAGTCATAAGATAATTATGCAATAATCTCCTCAAATATGTGTCATCCTTATATTACTTACATAGGAAAAGTATTGACTTTATAAACACAAAAATTATGTATATATGTGTTTAGATAAGTGTGAATGCATATCAATGAGGTGACCTTCAAAATTTCATCATAAAGAGCAAATTTATATACTTACTTTGTCATACAAATGTAGTAAAATGTCATATATTTTTCCTTGAAGCTTCAATTCTTTCAGAAGTCTTCTATATCATCTCTCAACATTACTCCTTTCCTTATAAAGTAAATAATTTTTCAGGCTCCAGTAAATTTTCACTAGTTCCCTTCAACTATAAACCTTTATGTTGTGCTCTGTCGCCTGTAGGAAAACGGTCCTTCATCTCTTTTGCTGCAGGAAACCAAAGTTCCTTAGTTTCCAACCAAACAAAGCTCCTGCTGGAAGCTTTAATGTTGCATTCCACGTGTTTTTGCCTGCAGCAGCAGCAAAACTTAGAATTTCAATAGCATACTTATTAAATGTTTTAATCACTTAGTAAAACTAAGCTCGAGAAAAATTGGGCATACAGTGATATTAGAAGAATTCATACGAAAATAGAGAGAAGTAAAGACATAAATCGATACTCTTCTATTGGGGCATGCTCATTTCATTAGATGATTCGGACTCTAATTGGTTGTGTGTGGATCTTATTATCTAATTACAGACTGATTTTGACAAATAAAAACCGTTGCATTACTGTATCTCCAATCTTAATCATGGACATTACTATACTGTTCTTTAAAATTCAATTTGACAACCTCTTCAAATTCAGAAATTGACTTGCTAGAGACCTGCAAGGTCATGATCCTTCAAAGCTCAGTTTGTCAAATTGCCCTGACAGACTCTCCCGCAGAAAAAACTACTCTTTGGTTATTAATGTGCAGCGGCGAGTGGTGCAGGCTTGCATACTGATCTAACAGAGCAAGGAAAATCCTGGCAAATGCACAGGTGAAAATATCTTGGGTTAAACTTACATAAAATGTTGTCAGAGAACAGTCTGATTGTATTTATGAATATTTACTTTTACAAAGGTATTCTGAATCTCCAAAACATGATGGAAATGTGTATAAGGTAATACATGGTATTCAAGATTTTTTTTTTTTTTTTTGAGACAGGGTCTCGTTTTGTAGTTCAGGCTGGTTCTGAGCTCACTATGTAATCCAGGCAAGCCTCGAACTCAGCAATCCTCCTGTCTCTGCCACCCGAGTGCTGGGATTACAGGCGTGAGCCACCACACCAGGCACTGTGGTATGGGGTGTTGATTGCTGGTGGGAGTGAGTCTCCACGCCCAGCATTGTATGTGGTTACCGGGGATTGAACTCAGAACCTTGCGCTTGCAAGGCAGGTGCTGGAACCACTGAGCTAACCTTCCATCCCCCGGTGTTCAAGATTTTTAATGTAGAATATTAAAATTTTCAAGAGCAAGGTCCCTGGTTCGATCCCAGTAACCACATACAATACCAGGCATGGTGGTTTATGCCTGTAATCTCAGCATTCAGGAGGCAGAGGCAGGAGGGTTGCTGAGTTCAAGGCCTGCCTGGGCTACATAGTGAGCTCAGGACCAGCCTAAACTACAAAGCAAGACCTTGTCTCAAAAAAAAAAAAAATGCTCAATATCTGTGTACGACTCTTGCTTTCCTGCATGAAGTAGTGATACTGATTTTCACATAACATTAATAAATTATAGTTCAGAGATTAGACAGAATTCCACTGCCTTCTGCTTATTATGTGAACACATTACATTAATATGATATTTTATAAATAACTGTATAACACATACAGTTAAAGCGTAATATGTTTAATTGTTATAAAACCAAGGTATAGTGGCACAAACCTGTAACCCCAACACACAGAAGGCTGAGGAAGCAGGAATGCTATGGGTTTGAGACCCGTCTAGATTAAAAAGTGAGTTAATTCCACTCTGAACTACACAGAGAAAACCTGTTTTAAACACACACAGACAAAACTAGTTGTATTATATTTTTTATTTTTTAAGAGTTTTGGCTATATAATTCATATCACTCAAAACATTACAAATATATTTGCATGCATATATTATTCTATTTTTGTGATAATGTATAACAAATGTAAAGTTTTAAATATTTTATAAACTGCAAATAAATTCTAAAAATATTTTAGTGTCCTTTTACAAAATGTGGTATTGAGTATGAGAATTGTACGATAAAACTATTATGTGGATCAGACTGGAATTAACTCACAGGGCACCGTGGATAACAGGTTTCCTAAGATAAATGTTATAATTCAGAGTCGCTATGAAAACAAGTCAAGTTGTCGTAGTAATTCTTTACAGAACCCATGAAACACCCAGACCACATTGGAAGAGAAAGAAAGAGGCCCAAGAGGGACGTCATGAGAAGAATACTCTGTGTTTTGAATAATAGACAAGATAGAAGGAGATATAGAAGTGGTTGGTTTGATGCTTAAAATTGGTAGTAAATGAAAAATTTTAAATCTCTGCAGAGATTAGATGGGAGAAGACCGAGTCACCTGTTTTTATTCGTCTGAGAAGTGTTTCTCTTGTTCTTTTTTTCTGCACCTGTGCTTCTGCCTAGACTGGTTCTCTCATCATTGGTTTTATTTTTATTTCTTTATTTACAATTTTCTGTTTCAAAGTAGCAATTTTTTCTGAGCCATTTCTTTCTGAAATATCACTTTTGGCCACTTAAGATATGTCCAGAGACATATATAATTTTCTGTCACTAACATCTAAATACTTTTGTGCAAGTCAACCAACAGAGATAAATAACCTAACCAGATCATAAAACTATACCATGATGTCCGATTTATCTGATGGCACATTCCTGCGTGAAAGGTTAGTGATCAGCAAATCACAGGCAGACACGAGTGCTACCTCTTGGCTTCCTTGTGTGTGAGTGCGGGTGTGTGTCTAAGTGTGGCTGTGTTTAAACAACCTGATGAGAGCAGAAGGGTGTAGAGGAAAGGAAGGCGGCACACACATGATCTGCAAAGGGAGCTGGGGGGTTACATACGTGTTTTGCATATGCCGAGCCTGGAGTTCAATCCACAGCACCCCATGCACAACGTGAACTCCACTTAGCCCCCAAATTGGCAGCATTTGAAGAGAAAGAGACATCTGGCGAAGGGTAAACTGATTTACTACTTTGATATAATATTGAGCTCATGGTCAGATAAAATAGGAAGACCAACAGCCTATTCAGACAGAACCATCAATCTCATTATTTAGGCAGACAGTTGTAGTCTTCTTAGCCTCTAGAAATAACTGGAAATCCTAATACATTTTCTTCTTTAGTGGCATTCCATGTCATTATGGGACTGAAAGTTTGCAGACTAGGTAAAAACATGTCAAAATACATTAGCAATGATTTCCTAAATTCAAAATTTTTAAAGAGTAAAAAATTATTTTTACACAGATCTCAGTGAAACTGAGTTAACAGATTTAAGAAAAAAATAAGTTTCAGACTGGGAATTCTTTTCAAATATTAGATTGTCAAGTAATATGTATCCAAAACTCTACAGTAGTGGGCCAACGTGGCATTAACAAATTAAAAGGAAGTATTCAGTGGAGAACGAGAATAAATCAAGTAAGCATTAAAATATTCCACTAGTTATCAAAAACAATTAGCACATTCTGCAAAATGACACTAGAAAATATTTTTAAAATTTGTTTGGAATTTATATAACTAAAACTATATGTGTAAGTTATACAGTATAGCAAACAACATAGAATCATACATTGTTATTTCCTTGTATTTTTAAAGGCCATGTGATTATGATAAACATTTGGGTTTTTTTAATGAGTTCTCCCCTGAAATGGGTATGAAATTCACTGTGTAACGGTATTCTATGACTTCTTCATTTTATAGTTACTTACTCATTTCCTGAATATTCAAGAATGTATATTAGGAAAATCAAGATATATCACATACAGGAACAAATTTTCAATGTTGAATATAATCATACTGTTTATCTAAAATGTACCAATAAATTCAATAAAGGAAAAAAATGAAAGAATATATCCTATTAAGGTCCTTGTTCACTTTCTGATCAGATGTTTACAGAACTACCAGAAACTAATTCATCTATTAAACAGATCACTTTCAATTACTTGTATGTTACTGAATTATACTGTGACATATTGTGAATGCCAGGTTCTTTAATAGAGATATCTGTAAATAAAAGAGGAAGATGTGAATTGATTCTAGTTATAAAGGACAATTATTGGAGTAGTTTTAACTTTATGTATAGTAGATATTCACTGAAAATTATGCAGTTAGTATGGCTATGTTTCCTTTAGAAAGGATCTGATAAATCTAAATGAAGAAACTGCTGGATATCTCCAAGTCATTTTTAGAATTCACTGTCATAATTCTGTGTGTTATCTGCTATTACCCAATAATTGAGCAGAATTTCTTGAAGCATTTATTAAAGGCCGATTTTCTACTTTCAAAAGAATGTAGGCCCCATAAAATTCCAACTGTAAAGGCCCCAATAAAACCCACTATTAAAATGAAGTTATATTCTCCTACTTAAAAGTTAATCTCCTTGTAATTTCTTACATATTATTACAGAACATGTTTGGTTTACATTATTTTTAGAATAGAAAATAAACACAGTAACATCCAGAATAAATGAGGAAATTGTTTAAAATATTTGTTGATGTCAGGAAGGATGACTTTAATATCTTCAAAATATTTTATAGACTTCAAGGTAATTTAGAGTAATGTTTAAAATAGTTATAAACATCAAGAGGGTAAATGTGCACTTCTGATACACTTTGTAGGATTTTATTTTTGTGTGTGTGTTTTCTTTTTGTACACTCTATTTAGAGCTGTTTATAGTCATCATAAAAGTACAGTTTAACATTTATTAGGCACAACACTTAAAACAGTACCATACTGGCCAGAGCATTTGAAATTAAGGCTGAATCTGACATGGCCCTTCTAAGAAGAAAGAAAATAGAAAGAGTAAAATCAGAGTCTTAAAGTGAACAATTCATGAAGGAGAGAGAAGCTTACAGAATGAATCATCAGCTAAAATATATATGATTCCTTGTGGGTATGTTTCCTTGTTCAGCAGAAATCAATATGACAACTCAAGTCAGACACTGTAATCGCAATAACTTTTAAAAGTCTTTGAACATTTATTGCTCATCTCTCTCTCATGTCATTTGATGTAGGGTGTTTCAAATTTGAAACAATCTGCGTAGAATGCAATCATTGTACTTGAAATTGTTAACAGAGGCAGTTGAAAGAACTCTTCAGTGTTCTGCTTGATGTTACTGCTAGAATTTTATGCCATATAATAGGACCAAAGCTAAATACAATTATTTAAAAAAACTCTACCAGCAATTCATACCTTTTACTGTACCTGTTATTTTCTGTCTAGAACATATACTTTGTACATAAATATAGGAACTACATACATACATACACACACAGGCAAAGGCATTCATTCACACACATCCAAGCCTGCATGTGTGATTCCATAGAGAAAACCAAGAACAAAATTTCTAATTTTCAATTTTAAAAAAGTTAAGTATGTATCAGGACATATGGTATTGAAATCAGCACTAACAAACTGTTTTTAAGAAATATTGCACAGGATGTACTATACAGATCAAATTCTGTCTCTCTGAGTCTTAAGTCCCTTGCTTCTCAGAAAACTTTTAGTTTCCAAAGTATTTTAAATGATAACTGTGTTGTTAATTGCAGCATCTTGGCAAGGCGATTTCTTACATAAAATTTCCATTAGACAGCGATGACCCAAAGAACATTGTCAAACCAACGCAGCGGATGCCAAAACTTGAAAAGCTTTTTGTTTTAATGTCTTAGAAACTCATCACGAATAGCCCTAATGCATATTAAGAAACCCAGGTCGAGCAGGGTCGGAATTTGTTTTTCCTCCTTCCTCGTATTTCTTTCATCTTCTTTGTTCGTTACCCTCCCTACTCTTTGCGGGATCGCTTTGGGGAAATCAGATGAGGGGAACGGGAGAACAAAGAGATTAAATAAATTGAACAGTCTGAGAAAACAAGGCTGACGAACTGCGAGGTGCGCTTTTCATCAGGCTCAAATATGGCTAATATAAATATTGCGGATGTGTTTCCAGCAAGAGTGCAATGATGGACGCGTCATCAAAATAACAATAAAGCGATACGTTATCTTTACTTCTCATACATGATCTCATATGTCGCCAAACCTCCCTATACCAACACTCGGTATAATAGAAAAGACTAATGTCAGACCAGTTATATGTGAGAACAAATCTTCTTTCTATATTCATGTACTCATCTTCAAAATATAATTTTAATGGGGGTCAAATGCAGTCCAGATATTTTATTTATTAGAGTGATAACATTTACTTATAGAATGACAGGATGACAAATTTAGTAGTGGTAGGTATTAAATGTTAAGGCAAAAAAAATCATGTATGTAAATAAGAGAGTAAAGTGATCTTTTAAGTGAGAAATGTGTAAAAAATGTATATTTTGCTGAGTTTGTAACCTACAGAGATTAATATACAAGGGCAGGCATGATAACTGAACATCTAATTGAAGATACTTATTTTTCATGTATTTGGGGATGTAACAGAAATCAGTTATGTGCAAGGAATTACAATATAGTCATAGCAGAATTTTCTGTGTGTATTCAGGTAGTAGGCACTGTCACAAACTGAGTCTTCAGATAGCAATTTTGAAACCTGTACATATATAAAATCTTTATTAGGAAACTGTTTTTGGTAACTGCATCTATGGAAAGTTAAAGATGCAAAAGGAAACATATTGTATGTAACAGTCCTCCAGAGAGACAGAAGTAAAAACAACAGGTAACAGATAAAATAGATAGGTAGGTAGGTAGATAATAGATAGATAGATAGATAGATAGATAGATAGATAGATAGATAGATAGATAGATAGGCAGATAAATTTACAGATATATTTCAACCAATTATACAGCTTATAAATTCTCATATCTATAATTGGCAACCTGCAGAACCAATGGTATAGTTCCAGCTCAAATGTTAGCAGGCTTAAGATGCAACAATTGCTGATATTTCAGTAACAATTATATTATTCAGCTTTCAATTGGGTGACACAAGAAACTTGATATCCACTATTGAAGGAGGAAGAAGTTTAATTATCCTCATTGTTCAGAGGATTCAGTCTATGATTAGCTGATTCTATGGCAAAATCATCATAATGGAAAGACAGTAGAAGAGAGACAATCACCCTATGCCTACTAAGAAGCAAAGACAGGGCTGGAGGGTTAGCTCAATGGTTCTGGCACCT
>PVIC010049927.1:0-12983 GCA_004025085.1 Thryonomys swinderianus | reverse complement strand
AGAAGGATTGCTGAGTTCAAGGCTTGCCTGGGCTACCTAGTGAGCTCAGGGCCAGCCTGAACTACAAAGCAAGACCCTGTCTCAAATAAATAAATAAATAAATAAATAAATAAATAAATAAATAAATAAATAAATAAATAAATAAATAAATAATTGGGTGGGGATTGGCTTTCCACATGCCAAAGAGTAAAACTAGACCCATATCTTTCACCATGCACTAAAATTAAAATGAATCAAAGATCTAAATCTTAACATAGAAACACTAAATCTGCTGGAAGAGACAAGTAGAACTCTTGAAGATATAGGTGTAGGCAGACCTTATGAACAAATTCAGATCATACAAGAAATATTACAAAAAATCAACAACTAGGATCTCATCCTATTAAAAAGCTTTTCACAGCAAAAGAAATCACTGAATGAAGAGACAATCCACAAAGTGGGAAAAATTATTGCCAGCTGTTCCTCAAACAAAAGACTAATACATACAATATACACAATGCAAAAACAAATCATGCCACTCAAATTTAAAAACCCAATCCAAAAACAGGCATCTGAAATAAATATATACTTTTCAGATCAAGAGATATAAATGGAAAATAAATACATGAAAAAATGTTAAACATCACTGGTTATTTCAGAGATGCAAATTAATACAGCTGATTTTAATGTTAAACATTGTGAAGCTGAAGTAAAATGGTAGACTAGAATGCTCCAAGATCTCATTCCCACACATAGAAACATCAAAACAACAATAAACAACAATTAGAAACTGCCTGAATCAACTTGTTGGAAAACTTGTAAACTGTCAAGTAGAAAAGTTTATAGTATTTTTACCTAATCTTGCCCAACACAGCAATAGTCTTAGTCTTGAACTGGCTTTGGTTTTAAAATTATGTGAGCCTGAATCATATTTATTCTTTCCCCTCGTTACATTCCCACACCAAATTTCCTATGGAAATTTCCCACTCTACAAAAGCTGTCATACTTTCTAGAGCTCATTTGCATCTACAGGTGTTCATATCAAAGACAAGATCTGGTATTTGCCTATCTGTGATCTATTTATTTCACTTATTAGTATATCCTCCAGGTGTCTCCATTTGCACATAAATGAATCGATCTTGTCATTCTTTATGGCAGAATAATACTCAATTTTATTTTTAAAAACCACAACTTCTTTATCCAGTCTCCAGTTGATGGGCATTTGGGTTGTTTCCAAGGACCACCTAGTCCTAGTTTTCTGAGAAATCTCTATAAAGAGGGTGGGGAGGTGTGGGTGGGTAGGGATATGGGTAAAAATAAGAATTAACTTGTGTCATATACTGGTACAAATTCCCCAATGTTATATGTGATTGTGAGATGTATATAAATTGTACTAATAAAGAATTCAATTTAAAAAAATTATGTGAGCCTGGTTTGCAGTCTACTCTCAAAAATCAAAGAAAGTAGATCAGATTGTGGGTTTGAATTATTTTGAATGCCTGTTCTAACCTGTGTAGGGGTGCTTGAAGCACTGAGAAAGGCACTCCTCTCCATTTAGACTAAAACAAAACTCAAGTAGGAAAAGTGACAGATGATGCTCACAAAAGCTGAGAGACATCTAGAATTTCACAGACTCATAGATTAGGGGTAGATGTACAATAGATCACATAAGCGCCTAAGAAGATGGGGTGAGACACTCTGGAAAAAGTCTTTAAAAAGCAGTTGTATTTAGAAAGTCATCAGGCAATGCAAATTCTCTGAAAAAAATCTGAGGTGTTAGGCTTACACATCAATATAATCCTTCCATTCCAAAGATACCTACCTAAGTATGAAACAGCATCGTACACCGACCTAACAGCAAAGGCTGGGATAATTCCTGAGGAAATCTCTTTAAAGACATGAGCTAAACATGAGTAAAAAGAACATATTTCAATAATTAAACACAACAGGGATGAGGCTTTGCAAAACTAGCTTATAAAATTCTCAAGCTAAAGGGACTACTTTTATAGCTTTCATCAAACAATCAAAAATAAAATATAGGAAGGTTTTGGGAAGAAAAAATCTGATTCATAGGGTTACCAAATTACACAAAATATTGAATATTCAAGAAAAAATCACAAAGCATACAATAAAAGAACAAAATGCTCACTCAAAAGAACAAAATAAATTGACAAGATTGAACTAAGTCTAAAATACTTGAGGAACACTATCCAACAGTCTACAACATACATTGATGGAAGTGTGAGAACAAGTCAGGAAGATTACTTCAAATAGTAATGAACAAAACTTTCCAAATTTGAGGAAAGATATGAATTTACAAATCCAAGAGGCTCAACTCTAAGTGAAAAAATTCAGAAATTCACATTGAGATGCATTTTAACCAATTTGGAAGCAGCAAAAGAACATTACCTACAAAGACTCTTCAAAAAGATAAACTGAATTCTCATCAGAAACTATTTAGAGGCCAGAAAGGAGTAGGGTAATATATTTAAAAGGGTGGAGGAGATGAAGGAGGAGGGAGTCTACCAAGATCTGAATATCCATCAAACTGTCTTTCCAATGTGAGGGAGAAATTAAGACAGTCTCAGATAAACAAAAGCTGAGGGAATTTATTAGAACCAGATCTGTTTATAAGAAATGCTACTGGGAATCTTTCAGACTGAAGTGAAAGCATGCTAAAGAGTAAGTTGAAGTTATCTGAAGACATAAAAATCTCCAATAAAAATAAATAAGCAGGAAATATAAAAGCCAATATCACTATAATGTTGGTTTATAATTCTATTCTTTTATTTCCTACAGATCTGAAAAGACAAATGCATAAAAACTAATTATAAATCTATGCTACTGGGCATGTTAATATGTAAGTTTACAATATGTTACACTTTGCAGAAATTTTGCCAAGTTGGAAATATTATGTATTTTTGTATGTGATCCTGAAATAGGTTTCAGTTCAATTAGATTATAAAGATCATATTTATTTTGTTATAATCTCCATAGCAACCAAAGACAATATCCCAACTACACCTAAAAGGAAGTTAAAAAATCAAAAAATATTGCTATAATAAAATCAACGAAACACAAAAAAATCAGCAAAAAAACAAATGACAAAAAAAAAAGCTTTAAGACACTTAGAAAACAAATGAAAAAATGGCAGGGATAAGTCTTCCCTAATTAGTTATTTCTTTAAATGTAAATACTTAAACTTGCTGATAAAAGGCCAGAGATTGGCAGAGTGGACTTCTTAGGAAGGGAAAAGTATGATCCAACTATATAATATCTAAGAGACTTTAGATCTAAAGACAGAAGAAAGCTGAAAGTAACAGGATAGAAAAAGATATTAAATGCAAACATAGCAAAGGCCAGGGGTAACAATAAAAATGTCAAAGAAAAGAAACTGTATGTCAAAAACTGTCAGTTCAAAAAGATATTAGCTTCAGGATGTACTCATAAGTTAAATAGGTCACAGATGTGTAAATATCATCTTTTCTCTGGTATGAGAAACAAGTTGTAAATGTGTTCTAGAATGCATGATCGATATTATGAAATAGTAAATATTCAAAGGGAAACGGGGTTTAGGGGTAAATAATGAGAAAAGAAAAAAATTGATGGTAAAAAAAGGAAGCAAAGTTTGTGTATATAAGGGTGGGGAGGTAGGGTGCGGAGGGGAGGGTCAAAATGAGAATTAAGTTGTGCCATACACTGGTACAAATTCCCCAATGTTGAATGTAATTGTGATGTGTATATATTATGCACAATAAAGAATTCAATTTAAAAAAGATGTAACACTTATAAATATGTATGCCCAAACACAGCACCCCAAAATATAGGAAGTGGCTAGTGACAAATTTAAAGGAATGGCTTTATAATGACAGAATATCCTAGATTCAGAAATGAACACTCAGCAATCCTCCTGCCTCTGCCTCCCAAGTGCTGAGATTACAGGGATGAGCCACCATGTCCAGCTAGGGAACTTTGTAATGGATAGATCACACTAACAATATTCAAACCCCAAGATATTATCACATAGAGAAATACTCAAATATTATGTGTTCTGTGATATAATGCAACAAGATACACAATCTTCTATATTCTCTAAAAAATTTTAACCCAAATCTGAATAGGACTTTAGATTTAACTACCAATTCATAAGAAAAGGAAGGCATTTAATCATAATATACACATTGAAGCCCAGTACTTTGTAAAACCAACAGAAGTTAAAAAATAAAAATATATTAAAATTTTGAATAATCATGGGCCGGAGGATTAGCTCAGTGGTTCTGGCACCTGCCTCGCAAGTGCAAGGTCCTGAGTTCGATCCCCGTAACCACATACAATGCTGGGCGTGGTGACTCACACCCACCAACAATCAATGCCACATACCACAGTGCCAGGCGTGGTGGCTCACGCCTGTAATCCCAGCACTTGGGAGACAGAGACAGGAGGATTGCTGACTTCAAATCTTGCCTAGGTACATAGTGAGCTCAGAGCCAGCCCAAACTACAAAGAAAGACCCTGTCTCAGAAAAAAAAAAAAAATTGGAATAATCAAAAACTGCAATATGAGGGATCTATGCGATAGTGGAATTGTTCTAAATGTTGATTACATCAATGTCAATATCCTGATTATATTACATTACTAAAGTGTTCTGAGATTTTGTTGTTTGGGAAAAATAGATAAAGGGCATGCTGGCTCGCTCTCTGAGTATTATTTTGATAGCTACATGTTAATTAATAATTACTCCAAATAAAAATCTTAATTTGTAAAAATAAGAAAGAAAAGAAATAGAGGGGACAGAGGAACATGTCAAAGTATACATCAGTGGCACAAATAGAAAAAACTGAAATATAAAATATTCTGCAAGACAAACAACCTCTGTATTTAACAAATTATGGAGAAACAGCAGAGAGAAGTATAGATTTAAAAAGACTTAAATCCACTGAATAAAAATGTGGATCTTGTTCAGATCATGATTCAAGCAAATTGCCTGTATATAAAAAATTTTTATGAGGCAAGAGTAAAATATGAAAACTAATTGGATAGTTAATTATTTTATATTAATGAAATTTCTAATTACTAATTGGTTAATTACACTGTTCTAAAGAATCCCTAATTGTGTATATGATATTGTGATATGAAAACAAAAGTGTCTCCCTCTTTTAAAAATACATACATGTATGAACACATACATGTACAGATACATAAACACAGTTATAGATAAATTTTACATGAGGCACATGATCTGCTTCATAATAGTCCGGTGGGAAGATGCAAGGAATGCTAGTATAAGTGACATAAAACTGGCCACACAGAGGCCCAAAGATTTAGCTCAGTGGTTCCAGCGCCTGCCTCACAAGCACAAGGCCCTGAGTTTGATCCCGGTAACCACATACAATGCTGGGCATGATGACTCACGCCCACCAGCCATCAATACCACATACCACAATGCCAGGCGTGGTGGCTCACACCTGTCATCCCAGCACTTGGGAGGCAGAGGCGGGAGGACTGCTGAGTTCCTGGCTTGCCTGGGCTACATGGTGAGCTGAGGGCCAGCCTGAACTACAAAGTGAGACCCTGTCTCAGAAAAAAAAAAAAAAAAAAAAAAAAACTGGCCACACAATATATGTTGAATGCATAGAAGTTCATTATACTGTTCCATTTTTATAGACATATTAAATCCCATGAATCCAGGGTGGGGAGATTATCCTTTTAGAATACTAACCTCCAAAGCATTCTTATTTAATGTAATGACCAAGTCCAACTCCACATAAAACCTTATTGAAGATGCGAGAGAAACAGTATAACAGGAGACAAGTATTTTAAAATTCCTATAACAACTGAAAGAAGAAATACAATTACATAGCTGCTAATACAGAAAAATTTATTAGAAACAAATACTTCCAGAGATTTAATAATAATAACTGACAAATATGAGTATGAGAAATAAGAATATGATATATTTAATGAGCCTTGGGGGAAAGGTAATTACCTTGCATTTTTCAATTTTTGGATCTGTAGATTTCCAATTTTACAAAGTTGGAAGTCAAAATAAAAAATATCTACTTACTTTCTCTTTTCCACACCTACATTGATTTTTACATTGTTTATCAATTTTTGGTTTTAGGCTGCTTTAGAATGATGTACAATAAAGACTGTTATGAAAATAGCCATTTCATTTTTTACCTGGCATTTTATTGTAATAAAATAAACAACTGAAATATGAGCAAAGTAAGAAAAAAGAAAAACAAAAGTTCAAGAACTTTCCATGTAATCATGGATATTAAAATCAAAATGACATCATATAAAAACACAAACAAAAATTACTAAGTTTAAAATTAGTATTCTTGCCAGGCGTGGTGTCTCATGCCTGTAATCCCAGCACTCGGGAGGCAGAGGCAGGAGGATTGCTGAGTTCGAGGCTTGCCTGGGCTACATAGTGAGCTCAGGGCCATCCTGAACTACAAAGCGAGACCCTGTCTCAAAAAAAAAAATTAGTATTCTTTCCTAGCACAATATAGAGTATTCATTTCCTACAAACCATTAACTAAGAGACAGGAATTATAAGTAGACCTATTTAATCCTTAATCTGAAATTCTTAATTTTAAGAATTAAACTTTTATAAATATCCATACCTACTTATCTACATATAAACTTTTAAACCTAGAAAATATAACTATATGAATACTGGTCATCTATTAGTTTTGTATATTTATACAAATATATGTATGTGCACATATATGTATCTACATATCTTCCTCTCCTTGAGAGTATATGACTGTGTAGCCAAAACTGGCCCCAAACACCTAGGCTCATCAAGCTATACACCTGCCTCAGTTCCCCAAGTAGCCAGAACTATAGACATATCCCACCATGCTAGGCTCTGAATTAATATTTTTAAGTATTGGGGAGGACTGGTTAACAAACCTGGGACCATCAGCATATGGGGCAAGTGTTCTACCAAGCTATACCCCCAGCCCAAAATATCTTTTAATGTTTTAAAATACTAAAACATTCTTGACTAGTGTTTCATTGTAACTAAGGTCTGAATGATTAAAGATGCATATAATATAAAGAAATTACACATACTACTTAAAGAATGAGCCACTTCAGTTCTTGAACAAGCAACACATCAGTCATCATTTGTAAGTCACACTACAGAAGAGCAAGTAACATTTCAGAAACTAGATGATAATAAAACATTGTTTAATAGAAATACAACTTTGATCACATCACCCAGTTTCCCACAGAGCATTATCAAGTTCAAAAAAATCATTTAAAAATGAAATACTTTAGTCACTTATAAAGTTCATATTTAAAGATATGATTAAATAGCATTTCTTAGAAAAGAATTATGTCAGTTTTATGTATATTTCCTAATTTGGAGAACACATCTTTGTATGTGTTACCTCTCAAAACACTCGATTCTCAATTTTCTCATGTAGTTCTATCCTACACTGCAACTTAACGGAACCTTTACACAGAAGTAGCTATTAGAAAGGCCATGCCCTATGTGAAGATATGTGTTACCTCTCAAAACATTCGATTCTGAATTTTCTCATGTAGTTCTATCCTACACTACAACTTAACTGAACCTTTACACAGAAGTAGCTATTAGAAAGGCCATGCCCTATGTGAAGATAAGAAAGTTCAGTATCTAGAAAAGAAGCCTTGGTGTCAACTACTGCTCTGTTGATTCTTCTGACAGGAGCAGGATTCTACCCATATCTCAAAGGACAAAATTTGCTAAAAAGAACATCATGTACTTCATCCTTAGAAAATTGGCTGAACCAAGAAAACTTGTGAAATGAATGAAGCAATACAAAGATGGATAGATAGATGATAGATAGATATCGATATATGCATGCCATAAATAAAATGGAAGTGAAGTGTTCAATACCATTTGCTCATAAACAAAAAAGATAACAGACTCAAATATGAAGAAGGGACCCAAACAACTGTCAATTAGGGCCAGAACCCCGTACTCTTTCCATTACACTTCTTTCTCTTCCAATATCTCAATTAAACTATTAAAATGAGTTGCATTTACTAAAGACACTGGGGAGCCAAGCCAGATGTAAACATCACAATTAATTTGTCCAAAGACCTAATGAAACTTGGGGTGAAGCAACTCTCCCATCTGCCCAAGGTATACATGTTACCCTGCAGGATGAAGTCTAAAAAAAAAAAAAAAATCACCTTTTCACTCTCAAATAACATACTTTGTATTTCTAAGGCCCAAATCTGTCACAATCCAAAAACTAATTTGGCTACTGTTCCCCACAGATTGTATACATAAGAATTTCATGCTTATCACACATCCTGGCTCCAAAGTACTCTGTGTCTTGCATAGTTCCATCAATCTAAGATCACAATGCACTCCAAGTCCACTTCATAAGAAATATTCCTTCCCAACTGGTAACTACCCTAGAAAAAAAAAACCCTGTTTGTCTAAATGTCACATACAGGTTAACAATAATGAGTCTTAATTCTGAGGTAAATATTACATATCCATTAAATATATTGAGCTATGATTAGAAACTTTTTCAGGCACATTTTTAATACTTGAAATTTCATTTTTATTCTAATAATCTAGACTCATCAAACCATAAAGATTTACATTTGCAATATAAATATTTCACATATACACATGATACCATACCATATAAAATACATATTTGTTTCTAAAACTCTGTGAAATACTACTTGGTTTTTCTCTGTTCTTCCTAATATACTCTCTTTTAACTTAGGCAATTATTAAAATAAAGAAATCTAGTAAAAAATGAAACAAATCAAAGCAAACTGGCAATTCCATACCATCAAAGCAGCAAATTTCTAATAGCATTTACTCCAAAAACTACTGCAGAATAGTTATTTTAGAAACTGAAAATGTACCTATAAAAAATATCATATCACAAACATAGCACTTTTCAGATCAATGCAAATATACATTGCTAAGCTTTAAAAGCATATGATAGACAGTAAAGAAAAGCCTGAATCATAATCAAGCAATAAATTGAAATTTAAAAATAAGAAAATGACATCTTTTACTTGAGGCCACTTATTTACTTTTGTCAACAAATGTCTTGCAGGGGTCACAAATATATGAGAACTGCAGAGAGCTATAAAGTATTCTGAAAAACTTACCATCACTTCGGCTTTTGCCCTTCATCTCCTCCTTCCAGGACAGAATGGTGTTCAGAGCAATATAGTCTCTTATGTATTCTTTGCGCCTCTCCTCTAAGGTCATCTTCAGTAAACGTTCTTGCAAAATAAAGCAGAATCTTCATTTGTATTTAACTTTTAAGCTTGGAAATCATTTTACACTTTAAATATTAAATACGTTAAGCTAAGCAAATGTTTGGTACAATCTTGAGAAACACCAAAATACAAACACAATAATTTCATATTTGAGCATTAAAAGATATCCTATTAATTCCATAGCATAAAAGCAAAGCACGCTCAAAATACTGTGACAATCTAAAAAATAATTAAATTTATTTACTCTTTCAGTCAATATCTACTGATGACCTATTATCTGTCAGATGGTATTTTTTGTTTTTTGTTTTTTGAGGGTTTTTTTGAGACAGGGTCTCGCTTTGTAGTTCAGGCTGGCCCTGAGCTCACTATATAGCCCAGGCAAGCCTCAAACTCAGCAATCCTCCTGTCTCTGCCTCCCAAATGCTCGGATTACAGGCGTGAGCCACCACGCCCAGCACTGTGGTATGTGGTATTGATGGTTGGTGGGCGTGAATCACATGCCCAACATTGTGTGTGGTTACTGGGATGAACTCAGGACCTTGAGCTTGCGAGGTGGGCGCCGGAACCACTGAACTAAATCTCCGGCCCCACAGATGATATGTTTATAGGTTATAGATACAAAGGTAATCTTACAATGAGTTCACAGGACAAAAAAGGAAATAGATAAAATACAAAATAATATTATTGTAAATAAAATTTAAAATGCTGAAGTAGATATTATACAAATAGAGAGAGCACAAGAAAGGTAGCCACCAACATATTCCCTTACTTTGACAAGAATATCAACAATGAACGTATACCTGAAACTGAGTAATAACTTTGTAAAGGTGATATTTGATTATAAGATTAAAATAAGAATTGAATGTTAGAATTAAGAACAGTGGGTATCACTTATAAATAAGTCATTACTTGTCAATATTTCACATGAATCATATCACTGAAATAATTACAATTCATAAATAGATTATCCTTACTTTGTACAGAGAGAAATAAAGCATACCAAAATTAAAGATTTTTACCCAAAACTGGGAACTTTCAAATAAGCCAGATTAAAATCCAGGTAGTTATTTCCACTAATCAGTGACTTCAGCTTATGCAATTACACTGTACTATGTTATCAGGAACAGCTCTCCAAAATGGTTTGAGTAAGCTGTCTCACAAAAGATAGGTAGAATTTTATATGAACAGGTTAAAAAGTAAGGGCATTTCAACTAACACAACAATACTGACAAAAATATAGAGATGCAAATAGTTTAATGAAACTACAAAATATGCTATTAGGAGAGGAGTAAACATGGAAATGAAAAGCAGGTGAAAATAAAGTAAAAGAAATCTATATAGTCACAGTAATGGTGAACCTTAGAGCTTTCAGTGATATAAACAGCCTGTTGGAGCAAGTGTGCCATAAATTCACCACCATTGGTATAGGCCTTATATGTATGTCATGCTGAACAATTTAACCTTTACTCTATAAACTCCACGCTAATACTCAAAGTTAATTATGCATATTCCAGTCAATATAATAATCCACTAGGATGCAGAAAAAATATAAGAAATTCTGTTTATATTTTAACCTAAGCAATAATGAAGGGCTGAAAATTCGCTAATATTCATCACATAAACTATCACTAGTATGTTCAGTTTACATCAGTTGTCATGTATCACATATTTTACTAGGGGTATCCACAATGTACAGAATGACAGTCATAGTCCCACTCTACAATGTTTTTTCAACACATTACAAAATACTTAGTTCAGATGGACAGATTTAACATTTTCAAGCCACCTTAATGGGTCAACAAATTGAATTTACCTATAAGATATACAAGATGCTGAAATCAAGAATCTAGAACTTAGGAAAAAGAACTATCCTAAAAACTTCTGGTCCTAGAAAAAGAAAAGAGGGAGAGGAAAGGTGAGAACTGAAATCAAAAAATTTTAGGTAGGGGGCATAAATAGGAAGAACAATGAAATAGAACCTTGGCTGTCAATGGAGTTAAAGGTCCCTGTGATGTAAAAAAAAAAAAACAGCAGGGAATAGTGTTTTAATATGTAGAAGGAGGGAAATACCGTCAACTGCTATAGGAAGATCAGGAAGAATAAAAATTATACTCTAATGTTTCATCAACTGTGTTGCCAGCAGCACTGAAAAGAGAAACAACTGGTTAACAGAGAACTCTAGATTCTAATCTAAATAATTATTTATTTTTGATGCAAGTATATAGGTATTATTCCCAATTTTTTTTTTGGTTTTTTTTTTTGAGACAGGGTCTCGCTTTGTAGTTCAGGCTGGCCCTGAGCTCACTATGGTGCCCAGGCAAGCCGCCGTGAACTCAGCAATCCTCCTGTCTCTGCCTCCCGACTGCTGGGATTACAAGCGTGAGCCACCACGTCCGGCATTGTGCTATGCGGTGTTGATTGTTGGTGGGCGTGTCTCCACCCCCAGCATTATATGTGGTTACCGGGGATCGAACTCAGGACCTTGCGCTTACGAGGCAGGCGCCGGAACCACTGAGCTAACCCTCCAGCCCAATTCCCAATTTATTGATGAAGTGATTAAAGCAGAGTTCAAATAGTTAACTAAGGTCCCACAGTAAGTATAGCTAGGATTCACATCTGGGCAACTATGTTCAAAGTTCTCAATCTTCCAGTACACTATTACCTTACATACCTTCCTTTCTCATAGAAGTGTTTATGGAAATCACATCAGATAACCCATAGAAAACACTAACAATAGCACTTAGTGACAAAATCACTCATATTAGTACAACCATCACTGTTAATATTAAATGACTTTAGGAACGTTTATTTCATTAGGATATAAACGGAATCTAGACAACTATCAGGGGCTATTATGGTTTAAATATGCAGTGTCCCCCAGTGACTCATGTATTGGTAGCTTGACCTCTCCTAAGACAGCAATGCTCAAAAGTGGGTCCTGGAGCAGTGACTAGATAGGTCATAAAGGTAGTAAGTTCATTGATGAATAATTCACTGGTGAGTTCATAGCTGAATGGGCTCTTAGGAGGTGGAGTCACATTGAAAGAAGGTGGTCATGGGGAGGGCAAAGCCTTGGAAAGGCATCTGTTGTCCTTCACCCCTTCTCCCTGACTCTCCTCCTCTCTGCTTCTCTAGTTTAAGGTGAGCCACCTGCCACACTACATGCTCTCCGCCATAATACTTTCACTCACCACAGACCCACAACAAAGAACCTAGCCAACTATGGACTGAAACCTTTGAAATTATGAATCAAAATAAACCCTTTCTTCTTTAACTTATTATTCTCAGGTGTTTTGTCATGGCAACAGAAGACTCACACAGGGGCATTGCAAAAGAAAAGTGAGAGCAGCAAACTACAAGGCAAACCTTGTGGATGAAAATCTACTGTAGGATCGAAGACACCTGAATATATTATAGGCAGTGGAGAGGATCCCAAAGACACTGAGAAATTAAGCATATCCAGGAATGAATCAATGATGGCACAAGATCTTAAATGTAAGAAATGGGATAAAGAGAACAAGGCAGAGAGGTTAATTCAAGAAACAAGTACCTGGGCCGGAGGGTTAGCTCAGTGGTTCCGGCGCCTGTCTCGCAAGCGCAAGGTCCTGAGTTCAATCCCCGGAAACCACATATAATGCTGGGTGTGGAGACTCACGCCCACCAGCAATCAACGCCGCCGCATACCACAATGTGCCGGGCGTGGTGGCTCACGCCTGTCATCCCAGCACTCGGGAGGCAGAGACAAGAGG
>PVIC010049926.1:0-12982 GCA_004025085.1 Thryonomys swinderianus | reverse complement strand
TTTTTTTTGAGACCGGGTCTCGCTTTGTAGTTCAGGCTGGCTCTGAGCTCACTATGTAGCCTAGGCAAGCCTCGAACTCAGCAATCCTCCTGCCTCTGCCTCCCGTGTGTTGGGATTACAGGCGTGAGCCACCATGCCAGGCCCCAATGCATAGGTTTTTTTAAGGTATATCCTTGAAGGAATATTTAGTTCCAATCAAATTTTGAGAATTAGAATTTATTTTCCAAATAATAAATTCAGAAACAGATTTCTTTGGGAAAATCAATGACTTCTTTCTTTTTTTAAAGAATCAGCCATAGATTTAGGATAGACAGCATTTTGGTTTTCTGGCAGAGATAATATTAAATCATTTCACAGTAAATCTGGGGTATTCCCACCCAGGGTTATGTTTTGACTGAAATGGCAAAATAACCCCATCTTTTAGGAATGAGAAAACATCCTTTCCTGTAATAAACAAACTGGAAGATACTCTATCTAAAGTACCTTCCTGGGGCAAGATACCCCACTTACATAAAAGATAACAATTACATAACTTCAGCAGACGCTGTGGATAAATAATCCTAGTTTACAAATAGACATACCATTGGGCTGGAGATTTACCTCAGTGGTTCTGGCACCTACCTAACAAGTGCAAGGTCTCTGGTTCGATCCCTGGTAACCACATACAATACTGAGTGTGGTGACTCATGCCCACCAGCCATCAGTACTACGCACCACAGTGCTGGCGTGGTGGCTCACGCCTGTAATGCCAGCACTCAGAAGGCAGAGGCAGGAGGATTGCTGAGTTTGAGGCTTGCCTGGGCTACATAGTGAACTCAGGGCCAGACTGAACTACAAGGCAAGACCCTATCTAAAAAACAAAAACAAATAGACATACCATTAATAAGACACACAGGCAAAGAGAAGACTAGTCGGAAAGCTGGAGCATAACGATAAGGATAGTGCTATCAACATATCAGCACTATTAATAAGGCATTTGGTAAGATGTGATGTTGGTATTTAGGAATGGATTCAAATCTGTAGTTGTTGTTATTGTTGTATTAAACAGTGCTAAAAACTGGGTGTTGTGGTGCATACCTATAATCCCAGCCCTTGGGAGGCTGAGGCTGGAGGATTACTTCAAATTTGAGGCCAGCCTGGGCTTAGTAAATTCAAGGCCAACCTGAGGTGCATTGTAACAGCTTTAGCACTGTTTAATACAACAATAACAACAACTACAGATTTGAATCCATTCCTAAATACCAACATCACATCTTACTAGATGCCTTATTAATAGTGCTGATATGTTGATAGCACTATCCTTATCGTTATGCTCCAGCTTTCCGACTAGTCTTCTCTTTGCCTGTGTGTCTTATTAATGGTATGTCTATTTGTTTTTGTTTTTTAGATAGGGTCTTGCTTTGTAGTTCATAATGTACTTATGAGAGAGAGAGAGAGAGAGAGCAGGTGAATAATTAAGTAATTTACTACACAGGCTGCCTGAAGTAACACAGTTTGGCCAGCTGACTTCCTGTTCGCAAACTTAATTACCAAAGGTCAACAAATTAAATAGGAATCATCACCACCCACAAACAGTATGTTTAAAATGGTATTTTCTGGATGTTACTTTATTTATTTATTTATTTATTTTTTTTGCTTTTGGAGACAGGGTCTCGCTTTGTAGTTCAGGCTGGCCCTGAGCTCACTGGCCCAGGCAAGCCGCCGCGAACTCAGCAATCCTCCTGTCTCTGCCTCCCGAGTGCTGGGATGACAGGTGTGAGCCACCACGTCCGGTATTGTGATATGCGGTGTTGATTGTTGGTGGGCGTGTCTCCACACCCAGCATTCTATGTGGTTACCGGGGATCGAACTCAGGATCTTGCGCTTGCGAGGCAGGCGCCGGAACCACTAAGCTAACCCTCCGGCCCCTGGATGTTACTTTATTAAACACTCTAGTGAGCTTGGCCATAGAATAAAGTCATTCAGTAAGGACAGTCCATCACAGTCAATGGTCACTACATCCTGAAATACCTCAGGGATCATTTTGTAATTAGGACAAGTGTGGGAGGCTGCCTTGCAGTGAGGAGGTGCTATTCTGAAGTCTGCTGGGAATGAGAGGGAGGCTGTATACAAGGGGAGCTGAGTGTGTCTCCATGGGGAGGCGGTGCTTAGGACAGGGGAAGCGTACATAGTGGGCCTATCAGAGCTTCTGAAATAGAATCCAAAGTCCATAATAACGTGATGAAATTGCCCATGAAGGTGTTCAGAAACATTTTTTTAACCTTTGCGGGAAACTCAGCCCCCTATGCTAAAGCTGTCCTGATATGAATCCTAAATGGGGAAGCAACTAGCTTCATAGACTTTGATGGCTACTCAGAGATTCTGCACTCTCTCTCGGAGTCAGCCACTCTCACTGCCAGGCATACTGAACACCCTATGGTGGTCGTCTGCCCTTTGTCCTCCTCCACCTTCACAACAGCCTCAGTGTTTATTACTGTGCAAGACTAGGCACCTGTTAAGGTGTGTGGAACAGAGAGCCAGATCTGAGCAAGAGATCATTTCTAGTGTATTATATCACTCATCTCAATGAAGATTAAATTGGGGGGGGGGAGAGAGAGAGAGAGAGAGAGAGAGAGAGAGAGAGAGAGAGAGAGAGGAGAATGATTTTTCAAGAAGATTGATGGGATGAAAGAGAAAGAACACATTAAGAAGCAGCTAGACAAGTAACAAAGACAAGCAGACGGGCCCTGCAGCCTTGCAGATAGAGATCTGCCCATATGCTTTACCTCACACCCATATGTTCACTCTCGGTTCCCATATGGTTTTTCTTTCTCACTATGAAGTTGGGAGTTGGATGGGGGCAGGATCCTGCAAATGCTTACTCTTTGCCTGTACAAGTTGCAGGAGAGTCTGAGGCTCCTACAACAAGGTAGACAGATGAGGTGCTTTTTGAAGGGGGTCCCCATCAGGCTGTGCTGTGTCCTGGACTCCGGGTCCCACTCTCTGTATTTCTGCCTCAATCTGAGCAGGGGAAGATCTGCAAATGTGTTTGCCAAAGACAGAAATCCAGAAAGGTCACTGGCACCAGTCTGTCCAACGTCCCATTCCTTGCCTGGACCAGTGGGTTATGACAAGAAGCCCAGCCTGTCATTCCAGGAGGCAGAAACCTGTGACTCATTACCATCAATGGTAATGGGACTCGGTAATGTATTATACCTTCAAATGTTCACAACAGCATTATTCATCGCAGCCGAGATGTGAAAGCAACTCACATGTTCATCAGGTAATGAGTGAATAAGTAAAATGTACATATCAATGGTAGAAGAACGTTCAGGAATAAAAAGGAGCAAAGTACTGCTACAACAGGATGAACCTGGAAACCATCATGCTGAGCACAAGAAGCCAGATACACAGAGGAGAGCCAATATGATTCTATTAATATGACATGCTCAAAGCAGGAAATCTATAAACACAAGGGGGTGAGGAAAAGGGAGAACAGGGAACGACACTAATGGGTGGAGAGTTTTTGGGGAGATAATGAAAAGCTTGGAAAATGAACTGAGGTGACAATTACACATCTCTGAACACATAGAAAACTGCTGAACTTGGCACTGTTTAGATAAATTTCCCCAAAAGCCCATCTACCAAGGCCTTGGTGACCAGGCTGTGGCACCGTGGAGTGGTGGGACATTTAAGAAGTGAGGCCTCGTGAGAGGAAGGTGGACCACTGTGACATGCCCTCGAAGACTTTGGGACCTGGTCTCTCTCTTCACTGCCATGAGGTGAGCAGCTTCCCTCTGTTACATGCTCCTGTCATGATGTACTCACTCTCCGGAGGCCCAGACACACTGAAGACAAATGACTATTGCCTGAGTCATCCGAAAGCATGAGCCAAATAAACCTTCATGAATGATGTATGGCCAGCAATGAAAAGGAAGCTACTTATATCATAAATATGTTTTGGAATCAACTGAATAAAGCTAATGAACAAAGAACTTTATCACTTTATATTTTGTGAACTTTCAGAAAAGGCAAATTTGAATTTACTTATAGCAAAACCTTCCGGGGAAGTCCTACAGCCAGTCAACTAATCTTGACACTTTTATCTTTTCCATATTTCACACCTGTAAGAGCCCCCTGAGGTTTATCTAGAACAGTGCCTAGCAAATAGCATGTGGTCAATAAAATTTGTTTAAAAAACTGCATAATGAAAACTTGGTTTCAGACTGATCAACATTAGGTGCTGCAATTTTTAAACTCCATTTTTCAGATACGTCCTTGAAAACACCTGTTTTTACTGTATTTAGTAAGGCAGGAAAAGGGCCCTTTCAGTTCTTGCTATGTACAGTCCATTTTGAAAACACTAGCCAGGGGTTAGGTGGGGGTGGGGTGGAGTTTAGCTCAGTGGTTCTGGCACCTGCCCAGCAAGATCATAAGTTCAACACATCTCCCAGGACCCACCCCCCCAAACAAGGCAAAGAGCTCTTTTTAAACAGAAACTAAGACCATGTTATTCCTCTACTCCAAACCCATAGGATCCTGGCTATTCAAGAGTGGTGAGACTCCTGTCCTAAAACAACATTTACACCAACCTTCCCCCGCTGCTCCCCATCCTCTTCTCCACAAGTAACAGGCCAGACATGCTCTAACCTCAAGGCCTTTGTACCACTGTTTCCAAGAAACTGCAACAGTTTTCCTCCTTTCTTCTGAACATCTCAGCTCAAACTTTCCCTTCTCCGTGAGACCTGTGCCACTCATCACAACTAAAACTCACCTGCACTCATGCTCAAGGGAATTCTCTATCTGCAGCCTTACTCTCTGTCTCCATCCGACAGGCCACAGATGTTGCTCCTTACCTGTTCTCTGTCTGTTCTCCGCCCCTCATAACTCCATGAAGGTAACATGTGCTCTGCTCACAGTTCTGCCACATACAAGACACTCAGCAAGTAACTGCTGGATGAATCAACCCATACATTGTGTGAAGAATTTCAACCCCTGAAGTATTCTAATATTCAAGAGATTTCTTGGTTTATAATTGAAATCATGAGAAAAATTTACAAAGCTTAACACATGTTTGTGAAATACCATACTGCTTTCTTAGCAGTTTCCATTTCTTAGAAAGCAAAGTTGCTTAACAGTCGTGATGTTACGTGACATGATGTTACGTCAAAGTCAGGTTGCACAATCAGGTTCAGTCATAACAAATCCTGAGCACATGTCCACCTTGAATGGGGCCTTTGTGCAGACGCCAGGGTCTCCTGCTTCATGAGAAACAGAATACAGTTCTGGAGGGCAATGATTGATGCTCTGAGCTGTGTAGCTTCAGATGAGTTTAAATAAGTGGGTACAGGGATATGAACAGTCACCAAAAGAAAGCAATTTAGCTGGGTGTGGTGGCTCACGCCTGTAATCTCAGCACTTGGGAGGCAGAGGCAGGAGGACTGTTGTGAGCTCAAGCTAACTGGGCTACCTAGTAGCAAGACCCTGTCTCAAAAAGCTAAAAAAATTAAAAATAAAATTAAAAATAATATAAATAAAATAAAAGAAATTTACTGATATCTTGAGTGGTTTTTTTTCTTATCATAAATTCAGATGTCCTCAAGTAGCTCATTATTTTAATCAAATGCAATTCAAGTTTTAGGTACTTGCCTAGGGGACATAGTGAGCTCAAGGCTGGCCTGAACTACAAAGTGAGACCCTATCTCAAAAAAAAAAAAATCTGTAGAGTGTCAGTAATCTTCCCATTCTCATTTATAATTTTAGTTATGTGTCTTTTCTTCTTCATCTATTTGAAGATTTATCAATTTAATTGATCTTTCTGAAAAACTAAACTTTTCCTTTCCTTAACATTCTCTATTGTTTTTCTAATTTTGTTTGTCTTTGTACTAACCTCCATATGACCCCTAGCTTTGGGTTTAATTGTTCTTCTATTACAGTTCTTCTAGTTGTAAAGTTGGGCTGCCTTTTGAGATCTTGCTTTTTAATGAAAGCATTCATAGTTAAAACTTCTTCCCATCAGCTCTGTAGTTACTGTGTTCCATAAGTTTTGGTAAATTAAGTTTTCATTTACCCTGGCCTCTGTCATTTTAAAATTTCCTTTCCTTTTCAGTTTTTTTCTTTTACTCATTGGTTAAGAGTGTACAACTTAGTTTCCACAACTTTGTGTACTTTCTAGTTGTTCTGTTATTGATTTCTACATTGACCCCCCCATTAGGCACAGAGAAGATACAGCAGTCCTGCCTTATGCCTGGGGGTAGAAGCAGATTCTTAGAAAGAAGACCAACATTCAGAATTGCTTCCTCTTTTCCTAGTTGATCTGAATTCCTCTTAGAATTTCATTTTACACAATGCCAGGCATGGTGGCTCACGTCTGTCATCCCAGCACTTGGGATACAGAGGCAGGAGGACTGCTGGGTTTGTGGCTTGCCTGGGCTACACAGTGAGCACAGGTCCAGTCTGAACTATAAAGAAAGACCCTGTCTCAAACAAAACAAAAACAAAAACCAGAATTTCATTTTAATTTGTTTAACAAGTTAAGTATTTATAATGCCTCTTACAAAGAGGTGGGCATGAGGTATGAGTCTAATGCAATCAAATATTTGAGAAGAGTCACACCCACACACATGAAATAAATAAGGACAAGATTTAACTAATGATTGTTAATTAAGAAAATTTTTAAATTGAAAAATCCCCTAATAAAAAGGATTTAAAACTTTTCAGAAAGTTTTAAGGAAAAGAAAAGGGAAGGATAAAAAAGTACTAAGATTTGTTGACAATTTGAGTATATCACCTCACTCTTTGGTCTTTTTTAATTAGTACATTTGCAATGCACCATGACTATATTCATTGTAGGGAACTAGTACATAAACATAACACATTCCAATTCCTTTTTTTCTCTTTCCTGCCATCTCCTTCCTCTATTTTTTTAAACCAGCATCATATTCATTCATTTATCTTTTAAGTCCTCACAAACTTAATTATCACATATACATTTACAGCCAGATTAACAGCCCAAAAAAACATAGGACAACAGTACTAAATCAAGGTACACTTTTAGCTATATTGTTCATGCTGGATGACAATAACTTCATTCTTATTTTTCCTACTGATGGTCTTTTATTTATTTATTTATTTATTTTATTTTTTTCTTTTTGGAGACAGGGTCTCCGCTTTGTAGTTCAGGCTGGCCCTGAGCTCACTATGGTGCCCAGGCAAGCCGCTGCAAACTCAGCAATCCTCCCGTCTCTGCCTCCCGAGTGCTGGGATTACAGGCGTGAGCCACCACGGCACTGTGGTATGCAGTGTTGATTGTTGGTGGGCGTGTCTCCATGCCCAGCATTATATGTGGTTACCAGGGATCGAACTCAGGACCTTGCGCTTGCGAGGCAGGTGCCGGAACCACTGAGCTAACCCTCCGGCCCGTGATGGTCTTTTATTTTGCACTTTGTTTCTATATTTAGTTACTCATATAAAAGAAACCATGTAATATTTAAGCTTGTGGGTCAAATTTATTTCACATTATGGTCTCAAGGTGCATCCATTTTCCTACAAATAACTCAAGTTTATCCTTCTTTATGGCAAAGTAGTATTCCATTATGTTCAAACACTCTTTCTCTTTAAATAATCCTGAAAGTAGTTACCATACTCATTGCATAGATAAAGACTCAAATTTCCAAGAGGATGAGAGACTTGCGGGAGGCCTCACAAACTAGAAAGCAGAGAGGTCAGGTGCAAATCTGTGTCCCCGTTTGGTCCAAAGTCCTTCCATTGGATCAAACTGCCTGGACTACGTTCACATACAGCTTTCTATTGTACATCTTAGTGAGAACAAAGAGGAACAGTCCCATTAAAACTGGACAAAGAATGAAGACGCGTACTCTGGAAATGAGCAATCACATAAACAAAGGCTAAAATGTCAAACTTCCAGTGATGCTAATATGCTGAAACTTTAAGGCATTTTACTAATAAAGGGGTATGAGAGTGTTCCTTTTTTTCTTCTAGATAAGGAAAAAATTTTGTTTTTACTATGGACCCCTTCTGAAATCATACCTTGTGAACAAAATAAAATTGGGGAAAGTGTTTTTACAAAATATAAACTATATAAAAGAAAATACATAAAAATATTCAGATTAATGTACATGAGGATTAATGGGATAACGTGCTCACAATATACTAAAAAGGATTAGTGAACTATCTTTCCTTCTGTGTTGTGTTTTGTTTTGTTTTGTAGTACTGTGGGTTGAATCCAGGGAGTACTTTTTTTTATTTTATCTTGAGAGAGATCTCTCCCTGTTGGCTAGGAAGGCCTTCAACTAGTAATCCTCTGGTTTTAGCTTCCCAAACAGATGGGATTACATATATGTACCACCATATGTGCACCATAAAAAGTTAATAGTGAAAAAATATGTAGTGTTTTCAGTCTAAGGGTTTGGCTTGGCGGTAGAAAGCCTGCTTGGCCAGGTGTGCAGCTAGGTTTAAGCTTTAGCACCCCACATACATATGCATATATTTACAGATGTGATTTTGTATATACTGTTCACCAATTTATCAATAAACAAGTATGTAATATTTTTACATATTAAAATATTGGGAAGATGGTCTGTCTAGTTTGGGTTGAAAAATAAGCTGATGAGAAAACCCCTGCATGGATTCACGCTGTCACCAACAGTATTACTGCCAAGGTGCCTGCAACAATCCATACCAAGTTGATTTTAATAAATGCTGGGTGGTAATGACAAGGATCAAAGTCTGGATTTGGGTTTCCTTTAACCTCATAGTTTGTACTCTTCCTGATGATGGAGCCATGAACTTGCAATCAATCCAGGAAGTTACATGGAGCCCTATGCAAAAGAGAATGAGGCAGAAACTTTGTAAAGCAATAAGGCAATGTCCATCTTTTCTTTCTCTTGAAGATGAATCATGAAGTTTAACAAGATAGTGTTTGAGATCAAATTTTCCTCATGGGGTTGTCCTTATGTCCCCCAAATCCTGAGGCAGAAATCACTGACAGAAGTGCCTTTCTTCCCACTTTTCAAATAGCTTTACCCCACACTGTGAACACCCACTAACAATAAACTTCATGGCAATCTTGTCATGGAAAGAGTATGGGCTCTGGAGTCAGAGATCTAAATTGGAACCTTACCCCTGCCACATGCTAGCTTTGTCGCTTCAGATAATATTACTTATCTTCTGGATATCTGCATTTTTTTTCTTCTATTAATGGAAGCAATCCCTGCCTTCTAGGCTGTTTCAAAGATTAAATGAGATGATACAATGGGAAATGTTGAATCTTTTCATGACCCCCTCCTCCCCATTACCATATGCATAAGCTTTATTTACTACTTCGGGGAGGGCTCTTTGGAGGGGCTTACCCGGGGCATTTCCCACCACCTAAGTCTCATAACACAGACTACACTGTGCCCCCTGAATTGAGTGGTATGAAGCCAACTTCTTTTTGATGTGCTGATGCATTATGCTTCCGTTCTCTTACAGGCATGAGAATGCAGGCTCAGGTCTTGTTTATGCTCCAACCTGACCAACAGTTCTGGGTCACCATCACTGCACTACAGAAAACAGAACGGTGACATGGGGTGGGGTCAGGAGGACCCCAGCCCTGAAACTTTCCCACATCCTACGTAAGTACCCTAAATTATCAAGGCCATAAGGTGATTCCCTATGAGCCAGAGGTTAGAAGCTTTATGCTACCCATACAAAGTTGGCTAAATCACACACAACCTGCAAAAAAAAAGGAAACAAATTAAAAGGAAACTGGATCCCTTGAATAAAGGTATATTTTTACTAAGAGATAAAATGTTGTAATTTTATAGTTACAAGCTTACTAGTTACTAAATCTGAAAAGCAGATCCTTTCTCCAATTATTCTTATTTAGAACTTCTGAATGCGAACATGGGAGCCAAAGCCTGTAATTTTAACAAAGTTTATTCTTCCTCCATCAATAGAAACACTCTAAAAGTCAAGCTAAAAAATAAAAATAAAAATTCTAATTAAAGTGAAGATCCATGGTAGAAGTAGGTCTCTTTTAAGCTTTTTTTTTAAATAAGATAAAAACTCTTAAAAATAGAGGCTAACGTTGAGGGAAGAATGCTGCCCAAATGTGATACACTGAAAAGTTCTGATCCCAGCATAGAAGGCAAGTACAGAAATTGAACTAATCAAATGGTACAGACTGGTGCATTCACAAACATGAAGTAAATGCGTATGTGTGAGGTACTCAGATCAGACACTTGAGACAAAATCAGAATATGAATGAATTCCTCCCTGTCCTCTAGAGCTCACTTAACCCAAAATAAAATCTACCAGTTCTCTTACAGTGTAAATGGCAAAACAGTGACAATCAGAACAATGTAAGTAAACACTGATATGGGTCATATAAAACAACAGAATGAACAGATGCTAAAATGCAGGTAGCTTCCTCTAGAGAAACGGTGGCAAATGTACAGCATGCATGCCACAGTGGGCTGTTTATCATTGAAAAACAGGTTCACCATCGCTCTTATAGAGGCACAACACCATGCAAGGAACTTTCCGGATTGGTTCACTCTTTGATGTTACCAATCCTAGTCAAGGCTTCCAACACATGTCAAATATTTCTACTGTCCTGATTGGACTGCAAAAGTTTGTATACTGTTATCTTTCTCACTTGAAAATTCAAATGTTGCTGTTAAGATGGAGAGCTTTGGGGAAAAGGGAGGGTATGGAGTAAAAAGTAAACCTTTGTAGATGGATAGGATGCCACTCAGAAGTACATTATGGGGCAAAGTCACAGGGCTGTCATGAGCTAGTGACCCAGGGCCACCTATACACAATGGGCTGCACACTTAAGCCACTACCATGCCTGGAAACAGACAGATCCTAACGAATACCAAAAAGAAACTGCTGGGTTACACAAAGTACACAATGTCTGCAGCATTTGCACAACTGCTTAAAGAGGGAAATGTAGAAATGAAATACACTCCATGTAGAGATTTCACAGAGTAAAGTGAAGGTTACAAAGAAGAAACAACTGTCTTGTGTCCTTTCTGAGTGCTGCATGTCTAACCCCCCCCCAAACATGGTTTCCAAAAAAGGTAAGTGGAGGTTGAGAACAGAAAGGAGGGTTATTAGGTTGAGGAGTTTATTTCTCTTCTTCTTTAGGAAGATATGTCCCTCTTTCAATGAGAAGTTTATTCACATTCTAGCCAGCTGCAAAACAGGGTTGAGAGCCAAGCTGCTATTGCCAAAGTTCACTCTCCAAACCGGCAGCCTGAGGTCTGATAACCAGTTAAAATGCTTAACACAATCACTGCCTTTTGGTGGAATACAGACACTGTATTGTTTAAAGATACATTTTCCAGTTTAAGTCTTCTAGAATTATGAAATTCAAAACAAGAGCTATTAGGTTCAATCAGTATCAGAGTGAAGGGAATTTTTATATATGTCAGTTTGGATTCTTTTTTGCCCTTCCAAAAGAATAATTGCATTCCTCTGGTAATGGTCCGAAAACTAAATTGTCAGTAACTATGAGTACTCCACAAACTTAAAAAACTGTTTCAGTGTCATAAAATTCCATGTTCATGATATATTGAATTGCTGGAATATGTTATACTTTTTAACATAAAAATATCTGACCCAAGACTCTATGTTTCCTAGAAACTAGTGGTAAAAAAGCACTGATCCAAAAGCTATTATAGAATTTGAAGGTATTAATAAAAATGGAAGTGAGCCAGGGTTGTAGCTCAGTGCTGCCACACCTGCCTGCCGAGCTCTAGGTCCTGAGATCGATTCCCTATAACAGAAAAAAGTAGAAATGACAAAAAAGTTTCTATGTGTACTAAAGATATAATCCCTTATTTGGTATTAAATATATATTGGTGGAAACTGTACAAGCTACTATCATCCAAAAACATACAAAATGTCTACCATATACAAGATGTATCCCACACAGGAACTCTGGGTACAAAAATAAATACTACAGGCTTTGTATCTTCAGGTGCTTTTAATATGTGGGAAATATGAAATATAGAGAGTGAAGAAAAAATAAAACATTTAAGTATTCTAGTATAGAACAAAGATATGGGAAGAAAATATATTTAGATTAAATCAGGAACAAGGGTATACCAAGAAACTTCTCTATCATAAGGATGTTCTCAGACCGACCATATCTAACAACAGGACATCCCTGGGGACAGAAGAGTATAAGTTGCTGGATTGGGAGAAACCCTGAGAATCCTCTTTAGCATAAGGGTTTTAGGGGGGGAGGGGACAGGGTCTTGCTTTGTAGTTCAGAGTGGCTCTGAACTAACTATAGACCCCAGGCTGGCCTCGAACTCACAGCAATCCTCCTGCCTCTGCCTCTCAAGTGCTGAGATTAAGGCATGAGCCTTAACCCGGCATTGTATTTGGATTCTTTTTTTCCCCCTGTGGTATATGGTACTGGGGATCGAACTTGGGACCTTGCACTTGCAAGGCAGATGCCGGATCCACTGAGCTAAATCCCCAGCCCAAGCAAAAGATTCTTATTCTAAGAGTAATGAAGTCTAGGAAGGTCTCTGTTAAGAGAACAACTAACACCACATCCAAAAGATTTTCTGAAATTATGGCAGGAAAGGAAGTTAGTTAAGGAGCCAGTCTTTCCTTCAAAATTAGGGATTATTAAGGCAAAACTGAAGTGGTGGGAAGGGAAACTAAAGGAGAAAATGGAATCCAAGTCTTCATTCTTGTTGGTTTTACATTATGAAGACCTGTATTTCTATGTAATTTAGGGCAAGAGAAAGCTGATGACATTTTCAGCTAAAATGATCTCATATTGCTTAGGTGATGTCTGCAGAATAAAGGAGAAAAACTACATGCTCATTTCAATAAATGCAAAAAAATCATTTGACAAAATTCAAACTGATTCATGAAAAAATTATCAGTAAATTAAAAACAAAATGAAGCTTGAGCATCTATGAAAAACTATAGCTTGGCCTGGGGATTTGGCTCAGTGGCACTGTGCCTTCTTTGA
>PVIC010049925.1:0-12978 GCA_004025085.1 Thryonomys swinderianus | reverse complement strand
ATCTTGTAAAATGTTTCTTGGGATGTTTGGCGCCTCCTCTCCAGGCTGTGAGAGAGAAAAACCTTGCTGGATTGAATTTCTCCAGGGCGTGAATTGTTCCTAAGAAAGTACTGAGAGGGTGTAGTTGGTTTTAAAAACTAAAATATTGAAACCTCAACTTGCTGAACATACAGATGAATGCATTCTGGCACTGTAAAATAATCCACAGCATTAAAGACGAGTATCAAATGCTCTGAAATGTGGTTAGGGTTACAGAGGGGGAGCGTAATATTACGAGCAAACTTTCTGTGGCATGAAACAGGGACAGGGCTTTTCAGTTTTGTGCTGATGAAGATTAGAAGTGGGTTCAAACAAGGGAGAAGGGGTTTCCCGGTCCCATAAAGGTCTAAGTGAAGGTGCCGTCCCGGCCTTCCTTCCCTAGTAGTGCAAACCCCTTCGTACGCATCCGTTCATTCATGTCGCCGGCCAGCAAGTCTTGTTCACACGAGGGAAACCTGGGCCAACACAGATGGGGGCAGGAGGCAGACAGTGTCCTGCTGTGTGCATGACCTTGACTTTGAGGAAGTCCAAGGCTCACCATCCCTGCATTCCAGGGCGCAGGAGGGAGGACGGGACGAAAAGGAGGAAGGCGAGGGATGCACCCGTTGGCCTCTTAGAGCCTGGCGAGGTGCACACTTTTAATTCCGGCATTCTAAGAGGCTGAGGCAGGAGGGTCACAAGTTCCAAGCTGGGCAACTTGGTGACTCATTGAAACTTTGCCTCAAAGTAGAATATAAAAAGTAAGAAAAGTGCTCACGCCTGTAATCCCAGCACTCGGGAGGCAGAGACAGGAGGATGGCTGAGTTCGAGGCTTGCCTGGGCTACATAGTGAGCTCAGGGCCTGCCTGAACTACAAAGTGAGACTGTCTCAAAAAAAAAGTAAGAAGAGTGAGGAGGTAGCTCAGTGCGCTGGTGCAGGTACGTTTGTCATTCCTTTTAAGGCTGCATTGCATTCCATGGTATAGACTCACCATGTTCGTAAACTTATAAAGTTCCAGTGCAGAAGTCAGAAAAAGGAAACTTAAGTAGGAAGGTTCATCTCAAGGATGTCAGAGCTTCTACAGAATTCAAAGTCACAGAGAATCCAACAGCCACTCAGGGGCTGAGATGAAGCTCCGTGGCAGACCACATGCCTAGAGCAGGCAAGGTCCCAGGTTCAACTCCTAGCAGCGCAAAGACAAAATGAAACAAAGAAAAGCCAGTCACTCAGTATCTGGCTATCTCTGAGGGACCCACGAGCCTCTGCACAGGGTCCTCTGTGACAAGAGCAAGCCGGGAGGGCCTAAGTTGTCTCGCTCTGCATCTTCTGGGCTTTCTGGCTCCACTCACGCCCGAGCCTCCAAACTGTGCTTTCAGGTCACCATGGAAACAGTTGCTCCAGCGACAGAAGTTGAAGAGTCTTTTCCCCCTTGTTGGTCTCAGTCTCAGAAGATCTTGGGGAGTTCGGACTCTGCAGTGGTTCTGGAGTTACTTTTGAAGAACTGTGTGTCAACTTCTTGTCACTATGCACAATCTGAGACAGTCACCTCATAAAGCCACTCCTGTTAGGTCTGGGGAAGAAAAGACAGGGAGAGGAAGGGGCCTGAGTCTGGCTCCTTTGTGATGTGCACCCCAGTGGCCTGGCGATCTCTCAAAGATACTCGACCTCCCAGTAGCCCCCTCTCCCAGGGGTCCAGCCTTTGGCGTGTGTTAGCAAAATGGCGGTGACATGCCTGTCTGAACTTCTGGACCTCTCACTGCCTCGCTTGTCAGCTGCCTTTCTCATTCATTGTCACAAAGAATGTACTAAATCTTGCCCCAAGTGTAGTGGTGCATGCCTGTGGTCCTAGCACTCAGGAGGCTGAGGCAGGAGGGTTTCTGTGAGTTCAAAGCCAACTTGGCCTACATAGCAAGACCGTGCCTCTCCCCTAATAAATAAATAAATACATAAGAAAAAGAAAGATCATATTAAAACTGGAGTCTAGTGCCTCATAGTCCAGACAGAGGCTCAGAGAAGGGACTTGCCTAGGGAGTCTCCTCTAGTGTGCACAGCCCCCCGGCTGTGGTTCTCCCACAGTCAGAGCCTCGAAGGCTGACAGGAGCGAGTTCTCACACACGGTGCTATCACCCCAGGAGGCTGGCTGCCTCTCCACTGGGCCTTCTTTCCTCCAAGGCTCGGTGGGCTCCTGACTTTGGGTTTCCTGTGGATCCACGTGCTGAAGCCGGAGTAGGTGACTAGAGTAGGCAACATGAGGGATGTGGGGCCGATATCTTTCCCTCTGGGGCAGCGGGATGAGCCGGGCTGTGTACTTCTCTTCCGGGTTCTTCTAAGGCAGGAACTCTGCGTGGATGCCCAGGTCACGAGACAACAGCGGGCCACGACCGTCCCAAATACAGCATTCTCAAGTGGAGAGAGAGCTGGAGCTTTGTCCTACCCACCTATCCCTGGGGCCTGTGGGCGGTGGGGACAGGAGAGAGACGTCTGAAAGGTGGGGTACCCGGCTAGGACATCGTGTCCCCCAGGGACAGGAGCCAGAATGGCCTGGGCTCCTGCAGGGTGACGTGTGTCCGGCAGCCAGACACTCTCCAAGTAAATGACCAAGTCAGGAGACACAGCTCCTGAAGGGACAACTTCCTCACCTGCCGTTCTGGGCACAGGTAGCTAGCTGAGGGCACTGCTGACGCAGGAGGCCCGGCTGCGGGTTCCGGGTGCAGCCCAGCTCCCAAAGTTCACAGTGGAGAAACAGCCCTGTGCCTGGTGTGGCCAGGTGTCAAGTCCGGCAGGAACAGCGCACAGGTGCCAGAGCATGGCAGGTCACACAGCCCGCCTGGGCTCTGTCCCCTCCCCCGTGCCCATAGGCCCATGCAGCGTGACAGCCGTACAAAGATGGCATCCTGGGCCGGAGTTTTAGCTCAGTGGTTCCAGCGCCTGCCTCGCAAGCGCAAGGTCCTGAGTTCCATCCCGGTAACCACATACAGTGCTGGGCGTGGAGACTCACGCCCACCAGCCATCAATACCACATACCACAGGGCCGGGCGTGGTGGCTCACGCCAGTCATCCCAGCACTCAGGAGGCAGAGGCAGGAGGATTGCTGAGTTCGCGGCAGTTTGCCTGGGCTACATAGTGAGCTCAGGGCCAGCCTGAACTACAAAGCATGACACTGTCTCAAAAAAAAAAGATGGCATCCTGCTGAGCATGGCCACAGGTGTGAGGTCCTCTCCACTGGCACTCAGTGTGGTGGCTCTGGTGGGTGTGGACAGGAGGACATGGGTCACATCCTTCCTGCAGCAAACTGGGCAGCTGTTGGGGGCATGGGGGACTTGTCCACCCCGCCCTGCCTGTCACCACCTTCCCAGACCTGGTCATCAGCCAGGACCTCGCGGCCACCCCTGTCCTGCAGCCAGCTCTGTCTGCAGGGCACAGAGCTGAGCGTGGCCATGTTTGGTTCTGACTTGCTCGGGGTCCCTTGTACTGTGACGAACTCAGGTTCTGGTGGAGCTGTCCCTAGCCCACCAAAAGATTTATTCTTTTCAGACTGTCTCCATTTACTTTATTGCTTTTTTTTTTTCGTTTTGTTTTGATTTGTTTTGAGACAGGATCTCGCTTTGTAGTTCGGGCTGGCCCTGAGCTCACTATGTAGCCCAGTCAAGCCTTGAACTCAGCAATCCTGCTGTCTCTGCCTCCCGAGTGCTGGGATTACAAGGCGTGAGCCACCATGCCCGGCTACTTTATTGCTTTTTAAAAAATCAAAGACATTCAATTTACTTCGTGGTTGTTGTTCAACACTAGGGGTTGGACCTGGGGCCTTCACACTCTGCTGTATTCCTAGTGCATTTTTTAAATTTTTTATTTTGAGACAGTCTCACTAAGTCACTAAGTGGCCCAGGGCTGGGTGTAAACCTGTGAAAGTTCCGTTTTCAGATGAGGCCCCTTCCGGGTGGGAGGGTGGGCTCGGGTGTTACACATGCTTCCTTCCCTCCTCAGGCTGGTTGTTCTCACTATTCCCGGGCCCGAGTTGCAGGCGGCGTGTGCCGTGTGTGTATTTACTTTAAGCAGCCAGCCTGGACTTCGTCATAGTGACAGTGTGTTAGGGAACCCGGCGGGGGGAGGGGCTGGGGCCGCAGAGTGGGGGTGTCAGTCTCGAAACCGAAACCCAGAAGAGTGATGGTTGGCACGGAAAGGGGCCTTTTGGGGGGTAGCGAGTACGGTGACCCCTTATCTGCAGTCTGCTCTTATTCCAGGGTCCTCGGGGGTGCCCGGCACTGAGGATGGTACCAAGCCTATGTATGTTTTCTTCCTGGACATGTGTATAAGGTGTAATTGAAAAAGAAAACATTTTAAACTTTTAAATTTATTACAGTAAAAGACACATTGTCATGAATTGCCCTCAGAATAATCTCCCTTGCTTTGAACACATTTATCCCACTGTCTTTGCCACTTTCCGAAGCGGCTCTGGAGTCCTCTTTTGTGAGTGTCTTCCGTTGTGCTGTTGTGGCTGCTTTGATGGCCTGGATTGATTTAAAACGGCCCTTTTGACTTTGGGGAGGAGCCCGGGAGGCAGGGAGGGAGGGGAAGACTCACTGCGATGCTCTTAGGAGCGGCCTTTCCGCTGACGGCGCTAGGCAGTAGCAGTCACTGGGCCTCAGGAAGCCCCTCAGGAAAGAGCAGGCCTGCTTCAGAAAGAGGTGAGGCAAGGACAGCAGGATGAGTGTGTCTGAAACAAGTGGGAGGATTTTTGAAGGGAATTCATGGCAACGTGTCTCTTCCTATAATAATCTTTTTTTTTTTTTTTTTTTTTTTTTTTGCGGTACCGGGGATTGAACTCGGGTCCTTGTGCATCCAAGGTTGGCGTAAATCCCCAGCCCTGTAATAATCTTTTAATGCCTGTAAATATTCCCACGTGTGGTTTGATCAGACCTTTGGTAAAGTTTGTCTCTAACCTGGGCTGGCACAGTGAGAGATTAAGAGCAGTAAGTGAGAATAAAATAGAATAATTATAAAAGCATACTGTGCTAAAGTTACGTGACCGTGGTCTCTTTTTCTCTCAGAATATCTCAGTGTACCTTCTCTTCCTTTTGTGACTATGTGAGAGGACATGTACAGCATTTTCCAGGGTCCCCGGGCCTGGCTGGATTGCCATCTGGTATCTCCCACTGTTACTAAGTGACATAAGTCCGGAAGTCCTGCCTGCTGCGGCGGTCATGGTAACCAAGAGGGTAACTAAGGAACTGACGCCAGGCAGGGGGAGTGTGCAGACATGCTGGACAAGGCGTGATTCCCGTTTGGGCCTGGAGAATGACATTGCATCACGATATGAGGATGACATACAATTTAAACGTATGCATTGCTCAGTTCTGGAATTTTCCATTTGGTGTTTCTGGACCATGGTAGAGTGTGGGTAGCATACTGTGGACAACAAGATGGGGGTTGCTGTCCATAGGACTCTCTACTAAGGCGATAAGAGGGGGCCAGAGCTCCCACTCAACCCCGAGAGCCTAATGAGGGCCATGTCCACACTAGGGTGTCTCAAGGCCAGTGAACACTTCCTGTGTGGCCAGCTCTGGGTCGAGTGTGGTGGACAATCTGGGAGAAGGACCAGGCCACAGCGTGGGGCTGCGGGGCTCCTTGCCCAGCTTTGTTCTTCAGCCTCAGCTGCAGAAATCCCAGGTCCAATGGGTTTCCTGGTGGGAGGGGCTGGCATTTGTGTCGCTACCTTAATACCAGTGTCTATGGCCCTGCAATGCGCCACATTCTGCCATTAGTACTTCCATTCTCATCTGGAGCTGGGTTTCTGTCCTTACCCTGCTCTTCCAGGCTGCAGCTCCCCCATCTCATGTCATTTCCTGCAGCTGCTCCCTGTGTCCAGTGTGGATGGCCGGCAGCTTCTACCCTGTCACTGTCCCCGCACGCCTGCAGCCCCATGACACACTGCGGCCCCTCTGGTGACAGCCCCACTGTCCCCCCTGCCCCGGGCTGCTCTGGCTCCATCACTGAGCCGGCGCCCACCAGGGGCCCCCCACAGGCTGCCTCCAAGGCTTGTGGAGCTGATGGGTCTGACAGTGAGGTCCTTCCTCTCTCTCCTTTCTGGTCGTCCTGATGTCTGCAGTGCTGCCATGTTGGCTTTTCTAGAAGCTCCTTGCTGCTCCTGTCTGAGTCTGGTGGCTCCTCTGTGACTTGGGTGCCCTGTGCCCGGCCCCTGTCCTGGCGAGCACCTTGGCGATGGCCTCGCTGTTTGCATATATCTTCCTCATGTAGGAAGTGGGTCTGCAGTTTAGGCATCACGGTGTTCCTGGCTCTCAGCAGCCAGTAGGAGCTCCTTAAATCTTTGTTGACTGAATGAAGGTATAGAAAGTCCTGATTTTGTGCCCCACATTCCCACACTCCTGTGCCCCTTATCAGCCCCTCACCTGCGCCTCCCAGTCCCCCAGGGCTTGATGTGATCTGTCCCCTCTTCAGGTCTTCCCACTCAAGGCCACTGGGATTGTCGTGATTGTTTTCTGTCCCACCCTACCCCCCACAGCAAGACAGCCCAGAGCCCACTGGGTTCCAGGAAGGCAGCGCCTCTGCTGGGTGGGGCTCGGGCTTCAGCCGCTGGGGGGCGCTGTGGAGCAGACGGGGTAGAGAAGCAGGGGCCGCGGCGCTGCAGGAGCAGAAGGAACCGGGTGGGGGGTGGGTGCCGGGAGAGCCCTCTCGGTCTCACCGCCCTGCCCCGGGTTCCAGCAGCGGAGAGCTGGGCTGTGCATGCTGAGGCTGCCACAGGAAGGTGGGGACAGGAAGCCAGGATCTTTCGAGGCCACTGGCACCTTTCATCCTCCTTATCAAGGTAAGAATCGAGCCCTCGAGGCACTTCGCGTCCCCTGCAGAGGATGTGAGGTCTTATCGGCTTCCCTATCACCGCCGCCATCCTGCTTGCCGTTTCGCACATAAATAAAGCCGCACCGCTTCCTGACATTCACCTCTGTGAACTCGCGTTGGGCATGATTTATGCTTAAGAACACAGAGTTTGGGAGAGGGCGAAGGGCTAAGCCACAATCACACGTTTGTCCTGGGGTGGCGCGGGGGAAGGTGCTGAGAAACCCGCTCTGGAAGCCCCGCGTGGTGGTGCACATAAGTAAAGGCCGCACTCGGGGGGCTGAGGCAGGAGGATGGCCACAAGTTCGAGGCCAGCCTGGGCTACATAGTGAGTTCAAGGCCAGCCCTTGTGGAGAGAGGAGGAGAAAAGAGGGAGAGAAACCTGCGTAGAGTTCTCTTGCCAAGTGTTGGTGGATACCAGCCAGAGCCTGAGTGTGCACTTGTGTAAGTGTGTCCGTCCCAGTTCACTCGGGCACACCTGTGTCTCCGTGCGCGGTGTTGGGGGTGGCTTTGTCGGCTGGAGTGTGGGGAGCTGGGCGTGTTCTGGGCCCCAGCGTGTGGCATGTGGCCTGGGCGTGGGCGCGCGTGTGCCGGGGCATCCACCCCTCGTCAGATGTCTTGGCTTTGGCCCTGACAGCGGAGACCCAGCTGCGCTCTGGCCGGGAAACATCCGCTGTGGAGGCCGGGGAGGAGCCAGCGAGCGCTCCTGGCCCACTGCCTAATTCCCTGCAGATGCTCCTTAAATCTGCTTCTAATTTGGACTCGGCCTTCCCGGCCCCCACCCTTCCCTTCCTACGCTCCCTGAACCTCAAACCATCGAATTATTCGGAATAGCAGCTGCCATGGGGGGGGAGGCGTGCCAAAGGTCGCCGGCGGGCTGTTGGCGGGTGTAATAATGTCACATTTCAATTTATGCGGGGAGTGGCTCAGGCATCAAAAGCAATAAATAATCGGGGCTGCACTAGAAGCCGAAGCCAACAGTGATGCCCACAGGTCATGCTGTCCCTGGCAAGAACCCCCTCCTGCTGTGACCCATGCAGGGAGCCCCAGGCGCCTGCAGGGACGAGGCCGGGGGCTTCCTCTCCACCACCCTCAGGTGCAACATCAGCAGAGCTCCCCTGCCTTGTTCTGTGCACAAGTTCTAGGGCAGAGTCGTCCCCCGGGTGTTGTGCAGTCCTGACACACCCAACGCCAGGAACACTCGGCTCCGAGCACAAATGGTGTGAGCCAGAGGGTGGAACTGGTGTTGTAAGGAGCCGTGGGTGGCAGCTGGAGAAGACGCCTCCGTGCAGACAGAGTGGGCGGGGCTGGACCAGGCTCATGTTGAGGAGGTGGGGGTGTGGTGTGGACATGGAAAGAGTTTGTGGATTCTTTGGTTTAGAAAAAGTTATTATTAGTTTTTGGTTTCTTGAAACAAGGTGTTGATATGCAGCCTTGGCTGACCTTGAACTTGTGAGCCTTCTCCTGCCTCAGCTTCCTTAGTGCTAAGGTTTCAAGCATGCACCACTACATGGAGCTTTACATACCTTCTTTGAAGGCCCCTAGGGATTTGTTTTATGGTCCTTTTTGGCCCCTTCTGGACCAGTGAGTCAGGGTCAGGAAGCCCAGAGCCTCCTGGGAGGCCAGGGCGGTACTGTGCTTTGTGGCCAGATAGCTGGGGAGCCAGGAGGGGACAATGTCTCGCTCAGTGTCTGGCCTTGGTGGTGAGCCGTGGGCATGGGGCTCTTCCCTTCCCTGCAGCCCCAGATACCCTGAGGGTTCTTTCCCTTTTCCCTGCCACACAGCAGATGCAGCCACCGGGACACCCCGGGAGACAGGGGTGGAGGGTCCTCGTGTCTGGCGTCCCAGGGCCCTGCTCGTGTTTCTGCTGCTTCTGTCCTTTCAGTGATGTGTGATGCTGAGGGCTCCGCATGGGTCAGGAGCCTCCTGTAACCCCTGGGGCCACCAGAAGGGCTGTGAGGCGCCGGAGGCCACGCCAGGACCCATCCGGTTTCCTCAGGTGTCTGCTGCTGGGGGACAGCTGTTCCTGCACGTTGCTGGCCTGAGGCCTGGGTTCTGACCCGGGAAACAAGAGCAGAAGCCAGGGTTGCGCTGCCAGTGTGGCCCGGGGGGGGCTACCCAGGGTGCCTTCTCCACCCCCCAGCCCATCCCCGTCTGCGGGGCCAGGACAGCCCCACTGGACCTTGGAAGCCAGTGATTTAAAATGGCAGAGCACTCTTCTCCCTGGCTTTTTGGGTGCCTAGATGGAGGCGGCCAGGCGAGCTGTGGAATGTTCACTCATCTTATATGATCAAGAAACTGAAATTCAGGGCCGGAGATTTAGCTCAGTGGTTCCGGCACCTGCCTCGCAAGTGCAAGGTCCTGAGTTCGATCCCGGTAACCACATACAGTGCTGGGCGTGGAGACTCGCACCCACCAGCCATCAATACCACATACCACAGTGCAGGGCGTGGTGGCTCACGCCTGTCATCCCAACACTCGGGAGGCAGAGACAGGAGGATTGCTGAGTTCGAGGCTTGCCTGGGCTATATAGTGAGCTCAGGGCCAGCCTGAACTACAAAACGAAACCCTGTCTCAAAAAAAAAAAGAAAAAAGAAACAAATTCAGAGAAGATCAGTCATTCAGTGTCACCTATCAGTAAGGCTGGCTCCAAATGCCAAGTCTAAACTGGGCTCGATGGTGCATGCCCAGCACTTGGGAAGCTGAGACAGAAGGATCACCATGAGTTCAAGCTTGGGGTAAATAGTGATTTCAAGACCAACTACATAGAGAACTACATAGAGAAACCCTGTTTCAGAAAACCAAAACCAAAACCAAAACCAAAGCCAGAACGTGAATGTGGGCCTCCCTGGTTTGGGGTTACACTCTGTTCATGTGAGTTCCCCAGGTGTGTTCCACGGAACACTATACATAGCACATCCACACAAATAGCTTTGGGAAATGCCAACTTCAGGTTGGCATGGGCCTTTCCCGTGGGCCTCTTCAGGATGTCGGCAGTCACACTGGTGACTGAACCAGCACCAGCGATGTGGCTGGAAGGTTTTCCCAGGGTGTCAGGCCATAGAGCCCTGGCAAGGCCAGCATGCTGGGGACAGGCTCTGGGGGCCCTTGAAGCCCAGCGTGCACCTACGAGGGCAAATGGACACCCACTCCCCCAGCATGTGACGAGGTCAGCAGATGGGCCCTAATTTAGTGCCACTGAGGTCCCCCTGAAAGGGCAGATTTGGACTCTCAGGGGCCTGGACACTAGAACACTGAGAGATGCTGATTGAGGATGCTTGGTGGCGGGTGGGAGGGGTGACCCTGTGAGCCACGGACACCCACCGTGGCCACGGACACCAGAAGATCAGTGAGGCCAGAAAGAGGTGGGGGACAGCCTGGCCCAGCCCTTCCTGGGCTCTGCTCTTCCAGCTCGAATCTGTAACAAATACATTTCCCGTGTTGAAGCCCTGGGTCTGTGGCACCTGGCTGGCCACTTCCCCACATGCTTCCCTTCTCTGCTAGGCTGACTGGGGTGGAGCAACTTCCCCCGCAGTGCCTAGGCAGTACCTGGCAGAGGGGTGGCACAGGCAGCATCATGGTGACTTGGAAGTGGGGAGACGTCATGCCTGTTTCCAAGGCGCGTCCATAGGGCAGACAGTTGTAGGGCCAACATGCGTCGGCTTATGTGGCGTAGACGGGAGGGGGGCAGGGCTCAGCCAGGAGTCCCTGTGTGGGATCTGTCCCCAGACTCCCGGAGCCTGGAGTGCGTTCCAAGGCTGGACCGTGGAAGAAAGCGCTCTAAACGACACTCGTTTGTCTTGCCGACGTGGCTAATCCTTTTGCTTATACCAGATTTCCTTCTTGTCCCCGTGTTTATGTACACGGCGTCAGGAAGCTGGGTGAGTGTGAAAGAGGGCTGCTTGCTTCATGAGGTCCAAGCCTATTTTGATAGAGACAAACAAGCCGCACACACAGGCGTGGGTGTGTGTATACAAGAGCCGATTAACTGCGGATGGACTAATGCCAGGAAGTGTCCACCAGGTCCGGAAATGGCTGCTACCTCAGTGGCGGGATGAGTGCCTGTGAGCGTGAGCCTCCTCGCCTGTCAGGACTGTTTTCTAAACCATGCTGCTTAAACGGAAGCAAACGCCTACTCCGCAGTGTGTTACCTTTGTGGGGCCTGGAGAAGGCCTGTCTCCCCAGCCTGGCCCTGTGGCAGCGGTCAGTAAATCGCAGCTTGGCCACCATCATTAACTTGCTTTCAAAGAGCCTGGAGCCCTCCGGCCTGCTCGTGGGAAGGAGCCGACACGTTCAGAGAGGCCTGGGCTGGGGTCTCGCGGTCCTGGAGCCTCGAGACGGCAGCTTTGGGTTGTGCTCTAGATTCAGAGTCCACCCCCGCGCTCTTGGGGGGCTTTGGAAGGAGGTAGGTGGTCAGGGGCACTGTTGCTGACTTGCTCTCTGGAGGGGGACCCTATCGGAAGAGGTGGGCATGGCAGACATGGTGGCGCACACCTGTAATCCCAGAGCCAGGGAAGCTGAGGCAGGAGGATCTCTGTGACAGAATTCAAGGCCAGCCCAAACCCCCAAAAGCTGAGGTTCTAATTTTAGCTCCTATTCACCCCCGAAAACTCAGCCTGGGTGCTGAGAGAGGATTTGGAGTGGTCAGGAAGTGTGACTCTACTGCAGCCCGGTCTCTCACTAGTTGTTGCTGTGTGAACTGTGCCTCAGTCTTCCCATCTGGGAAGAATACTGTGTGTCCACAGGGCTGTTGTGATTGTGAAGTTCAAATGAAGAGATATCTGCAAAGGTGTTTTGTGAGCTTTGGGTCCTGTGAGACTTGATTTCAGTTGATGCAAGAAGTATTTCAGTCATATATATATGTTTTGTTGTTGTTGTTGTTGTTGTTGTGTTTTTTGTTTTTGTTTTGAGACAGAGTCTTGCTTTTGTAGTTCAGGCTGGCCCTGAGCTCATTATGTAGTCCAGGCAAGCCTCGATCTCAGCAATCCTCCTGCCTCTGCCTCCCGAGTGCTGGCATTACAGGTGTGACTCACCACACCCAGCACTGTGGTATGTGGTACTGATTGCTGGTGGGTGTGAGTCACCATGTCTGGTATTGCTGTATGTGGTTACTGGGATTGAACCAGGGACCTTATGCTTGCTAGGCAGGCACCGGAATCACTGAGCTAAATCACTGAGCTAAATCTTCGGCCCCTGCTTCATATATTTAATAGCAGCAAGCCTCATATATTTGAGCTGAGAGGGTCAGCTTGTGTGTGTGTTGTTTTTTTTTTTTTTTTTGAGACAGGGTCTTGCTTTGTAGTTCAGGCTGGTCCTGAGCTCACTATGTAGCTCAGGCAAGCCTTGAACTCAGCAATCCTCCTGCCTCTGCCTCCCGAGTGCTGGGATTACAGGCGTGAGCCACCATGCCCGGCAAGAGTTTTTTAATCTATATATTTCTCCTTCTATTTTGTATTGTTTTTATTATTGTTTTGAAGAAGCTGGATTATGTGCCCTCTGGAGGTCACTACAATATTTTGTTGGTTCTACCCATAAATATACCCTTCCCACGTGATCCAGCCTCCACTTACAGTCATGACTCTTTTGACCCCTAGATCTTCTGTGAAACAGTATTTATATCCAGAACATTGCCAAGATTCAGGCCTATAAAAAACTAGAGTAACGTTAGTACAGTTTTAAATTCATAGTAAAATCGAGAGAGGCAGGTATGGGCCAACTCTTGCGGCCTCCACTCCCAGCTGCAGATAACAGACCCTTGATTTACGAGCTCAGTTCATTCCTGAGGGCTGGTTGTAACTCAAGTAGGCCAACAGGCTACACTTTCTTCCAGGCAGATCTCAGTGTCCTGAGAGAGACACTGGCCCAGGATTCCTCAGCTCCACACAGGAAAGGATGCTGTACTGGTTTTTTTTTGGAGACAGGGTCTTGCTTTGTAGTTCAGGCTGGCCCTGAGCTCACTATGGTGCCCAGGCAAGCCGCCGTGAACTCAGCAATCCTCCTGTCTCTGCCTCCCGAGTGCTGGGATTACAGGCGTGAGCCACCACGCCCAGCATTATATGTGGTAACCGGGGATCGAACTCAGGTCCTTATGCTTGCGAGGCAGGCGC
>PVIC010049924.1:0-12983 GCA_004025085.1 Thryonomys swinderianus | reverse complement strand
TTTTTTTTTTTGCTTTCTTCATTATTATAAGAAGGTACAAAGTCTCTAGTGGTCTCGCGGTTCTCATTCTGTATTGTCTTATACAAGTCTCCACTATTGGTGGGAATGTAGACTGGTGCAACCACTGTGGAGGTCAGTGTGGAGATTCTTCAGAAAGCTAGGATTAGGGATCCTACTTGACCCTGTTATGCTCCTGCTAGGAATATGCATGAAAGAATTAAGAGAATCATACCATAGCCTCATATGTTCACCCATGTTCATACCAGCTCCGTTTGTGATAACTAAATATTGTAAACAACCTAAATGCCCATCTACTGGAGACTGGATAAAGAAGATGTGCCTTTTTAAAAAAATGAAGTACTATTCTGCTATAATGGTAAGTTTAAGTCATTTATACTCAAATGGACATACCTTGAAGACACACTCCTAAGTGATATAAATAAGTCACACAGATGTGTAAATATTGTATTTTTTCTCTGGTTTGAGAATCTGAAGATGTAAATGAGTTCTAGAATGTATGAAAATTTTTTAAAATAAGAAAAATTCAAAGGGAAAGGGATAGGAGAAAGTAATGAGGAGAAAGAAAAAAATATAATGTCAAAAAAAGAAAACGTAAGTCTATTAAGGTGTGGGAGATTGTAGCAATGAGAATTAACTCATGTCATATAGTGGTACAAATTCCCAATGTTGAGTGTGATTGTTATATGTATATAAAATGTACCCATAAATAATTCAATTAAAAATAAAACATGAAAGTAGAAGACAGACTATGAGAAAAACCAGATGGGGATTTGGGAGTCAGGGAGAAAGGAGTAAGAAAGCATAACACAAGGAGAAATATTATATATTATATATATTATATATATATGATATATTATATATATATATATATATATATGCTTTTATGGAATTGTATGTTTGTTTTTCATTCAACAATGAAAGATTTTGTCAAGGAGCATGAATCTTATTCAAATACTTTTCTCAGACCAAGCACAGTCTCTGACATGTAGCACATGATCATGTTGTGGTAAATGTACAGTTTAGTGCACTGAGGCTGATTATCACTGGGACGAGGCAAAACATACTCCAGTGACTGCCACTGCTGGGCAACAGACTCACAAAAAGTAACCATATCAATAAATCTGATTACTGACTACCTAAAGCTGAGGTTTTCATTCTGCTCCAGAATGGTCTGCTCTATTTTTTGACCTGATAGTTAACATTTTAGTTGGTGATGAGTTCTTAGAACACACATCTTTGCTTTGTTTATATTTTGTAATTTCAAGAGCTACTCACTTCTTGCTTATATTAGTGCAATTATGTATGAATGATGAATTTTGACAACACTTATGTTCACCGAATTGCAAATCATATGCACAGTAAAATTTTACTTCTTCAAAAGAGAAAAACAATTATTTAAAGTTATTTCAACAACAAAGGTCACAAATCTAACAAAATAAAGAAAGGTAAAGACAGAAAGAACTGGGTTACATAGACTATCTGAGACCATGAAGCAATGTACAATAGCCTAGACAGCAAACTTGGCTGAAGAACAAATGGAGGATAAGAATGAAATGTCGGGCTGAGGATGTGGCTCAGTAGCATCGTGCCTATGTGGCAAGGACAAGGTCCTGAGCTCGATCTATGATAGTGGGGAAAAAAAAAGTGTGAAGATTTAGTTTAGTAGTTCCAGCATCTACCTCGCAGGCACAAGGTTCCCAGTTCAATCCCTGGTACCACGTAACATAGTGCCGGACATGGTGACTCACGCCAGTAGTCCCAGCACTTGGGAGGCAGAGGGAGGAGGACTGCTGAGTTTGAGGCTTGCCTGAGCTACATAGTGAGCTCAGGGTCAACCAGAACTACAAAGCGAGACCCTGTCTAAAAAAAAAAAAAAAAAAAGGCCTGGGCCCAACCCAACCCACGTGTTTCTTCATAGATTATATGAGGTTGTGCAACTTAAATATGCTCCTTGTGATCATGAAAATTTGGACCTCCTAGACACCTACATAGGAAATCAGATTTTGAAGAAAACAGTGGTAAAGGTTAGAGTTTTTGTTTTTTACTTCTGTGTTTGTTTGGTTTCCTTGAGACAAAGTGTAGTTCAGGATGGCCTTGAACTCATTATGTAACCCAAATTTGTCTCAAACTCGACAGTCCTTTCTCAGCCCCACCCTCCTGAGTATTGAGATAACTGGAATGCACCACTATGCCCTGCTAAGCATGTGATGTTTTGCAAAAGAGAAAAGTAAGAAAATGAAATTGCATTCATTTATTACTTTAAATGTCAGCTATCTATGAAGGTAGTAAATGTGAGTGGGAGAAAGAAAAAAAGAATATTTGATCATCTGCTCTGTGATTAAACAGGCTTAAAGCTTTAAATATCATTTGGTAATTTTTATTTGCTAATGGATACATCTGTCTACTCTTCCTTGCTCTGAGGAATAGACATTACCTAAATAAAGTCAAAGACTTGCTTCTACTCTATATTACTATAATTTAATAGCTATGATAAGTACTTTGTCCTTTCTTTTTTTTCCTCTGCATTCCAATAACATAGATTTCTCACTGAAGTAAAAAAAAAAAAAAACTTCACAACTGAAAGATGACAAATGGATAAAATGGAAAAGTGCCAGATTAAAAGAAGCCAAGGTCTGAGTGTTTGGAAACAAGATTGAATATTTCATTTAGATACATTAAAATTTATTGGGCCGAGATTTAACTTAGTGGTTCTGGCACCTACCTCGCAAGCGCAAGTTCCTGAGTTCTATCCCAGGTAACCACATACAGTGCTGGGTGTGGTGACTCACAATACCACATACCACAGTGCTGGGCGTGGTGGCTCATGCCTGTAATCCCAGCACTCGGGAGGCAGAGACAGGAGGATTGCTGAGTTTGAGGCTTGCCTGGGCTACATAGTGAGCTGAGGGCCAGCCTGAACTACAAAGCGAGACCCTGTCTCAAAAAAAAAAAAATATTGAAGGTTCCTACTCAGGTATACACAGGAAAGGCTGGGACTGAGTTTTCTTTCAACTTAGAATCCTATTTGCGAAGTCTTAGTGCTTAATCTCAAGCCTCAGTGTTTGAAAACAAATTTTCATATTTCTGAGATTGGGCTGTGGAGGAAGCAATGTGTTTATGTGTAATTTAAATGGTTCATTTATGTTAGTACATAGAAACATATAAAGTTCAGTAGGAGACAATCATATAGATGTGATCATCTAATTCAAATAACCTCATCACATTTTAATAATTTCTTGGCATTTCAACTACCTGTAATTCTTCTCTTTTAAAAATGAGAGACATTCACATAACTTTTGGGGGTCAAAGTGCCTTCCAATGAAGTTTTTTTTTTTTTTCTCATTTCTGGTTTGTCTCTGATGTGACTAGGAGACAGATGTATTTTCTTTCTAATCAGCCTGTATTTGCAGCTAGCATCCAAGTGGAGGTGTCGACAGCTTTTTATAAATATCTGGTCTGTATTTCCTTCTGGTGGCTCATTAGCAGCACGGAATCTCCGAAGGAAGTGTGGCTGAGGCATGTCTAGTAGAATGGGATGCTTGAGATCAGCAGGCTTTTGATCCCGTCTAGTTTATATGGAGTTTTTATAGTGCTCAGTTTTCTGCCTGATATGCACTGAGTTAGTCCAGCAGTATTCAGTGTAGCTCAATTTGAAATAAAAATGTTTGATGTTGCCAGGCGTGGTGGCTCACGCCTGTCATCCCAGCACTCGGGAGGCAGAGACAGGAGGATTGCTGAGTTCGAGGCTTGCCTGGGCTCCATAGTGAACTCAGAGCCAGCCTGAACTACAAAGCGAGACCCTGTCTCAAAAAAAAAAAAGTTTGATGTTAATCAAATTAATTTGCAACAACCCAACTTCCTTTAAAGTAATTCCTTTTAAAACATACATATTATAAATTTTGAAAAATCACAACTTTATAAAATGCAATACATATTTTGTTATATTTTATAGGTCTGTTAGATATATTAGTTTAAGTCTTATTGTAAACAAATCAGTGTTATATATAAATGAAAATATGTGAATTGTCAAATGGTAAGTTTGAAGATTAATATTAGTGCCTATCACAAACTTTGTAGGCAGACAGGAGAATGGGAAAAATGAGAATCAAGATACATCATATACAGATACAAATTCTCAATAATAAATGTGATCATAATGTATACCTAGTATGTATCAAAAACTCAATAAAGGGGAAAATTTAAAAGAACAAACTTTGATCAAATCTGAACAATTATTGAATCTTGTTTTAAGAATTATAATGTGAGTTACACAAACAGAAAGAAAAAAGTTCCCCTTAACTTTTGGACAAATTTTTGTTCTTAATTTCTGATCTAGTTTTACCTAGCCATGTATAAACTACACACATTTAACATAAGGAATAAAATAATGAGGAAAATAAAGAAATTTTGACAGTCTGCTTAAATGTATCAAAACATCCACCCCCATTTTGCATATAATTCTACAGTCACTGTCTATATTCTGTTTATGGACCTGTTATTTGATGATCTCAAATTGACAATGCTTCATAGTTTAAAACTATTCAATTAAAAGGAGGTGATTATTATCATCTTTAACCTATCAATGCAGTAATTTATTTTGGAAAATATTACTAACAATTAAGAAAACAGACTTAGAAAAGTCTAAGTATACTGCAGAAATTACTATCAAGGGTAAGATTGGAAAGAGCTATTTCTGACAAACAGAAGGCCACTCCTAATGTGGAGCTCAAAGTATCCACCCCAATTTTGCACTTCTGTAAACTCGCAGCCTTCTGATCTGGAGTCAGATGCGCTACCGTTGCGCCACGAGGCCTCTCTGGCTGCACTTCTGTAAACTCAAAGAGAGAAATGCCGGAGGGTTATTAGACTGAAATGAGTGCTTCAGAGGTACATTTTTGGCCCCAAACTACTTCTATTTAATAACATGAAGTATCTCTACTAAAATAAGAACTAGGCTACATTTTATTGACCCTAATTTCTTAATTTATTTCTCCTTTATATTTTTATAAGAATGAAATTGAAATCATGGCATATTTCTCATTATAAATATTAAAATACTGTGTTATAGGTCTAATCTAGAATAAGTAGGTACAATTGATTAATATGTGAGTAGTTTGATACATGCATAGCAGGTTCATTGAAGTATTTAGGACAAAACTGAAGTGAAAAATAATAACAGCAGCTAGTATTTGAGCCTAATCTATGTTGTACATTAATTTCAATAAATGTACTATTCTCACATCTCAAACTCCCTGTCAGGTAAAAAATTTCAATGAGGAAATTGAGAAAGATGTTTGATGACTTGTTCTGGTATAAAAGCATAATTGTAAAGAAATTTTTTCTGGCTTGGAAACTTTAGCTTTTATTTAAAGTACCATCATTAATAGGAATTAAAAACCATATCATCTTGCTTTAGGTTTACCTTCTTAGAATGAATAGACATAATTCTGCACTTAAAATAATTTTTTATTCAATTATTAAAAGAAATTTTACTACTGGAAAAGAATGGATTCTTCTGAGGACATAATTCCTATCAGCAGTTTGTGTGTTTTATTTAAAATGTTTGGTAAAACTCATGTACTATAAAATTCATCTTTTACAGTGTAAAATTCACTACTTATAGACACTTAGAGCTGTGGAAGGTCCTCATATTCTCATGGTCAGATGGAGAGCCTACAGTTATAAACACTCACTACCATTCCCTTCCCACCGTCTGGCCAGCACTAATCTAAGTTATGAATTTGTCTCTGTTCTGAGCATTATATAAATTGAATTGCAAAACACATACTTTTTAATCTAACTTGTTTCTATAACCACTGAATTTCTGATGTTTATCCACGCTGCAACATGCATTAAAATTTGATTCTTGTTAATGAGTGAGCGACGGCATATATGTTATATACATGGTATACATTTGTATATGTGGATATAGCTTTTCATTTTTTCCTTTTATAAAATGGTGATGATTTGGGTCATTCCCATTATATTTCTGTTATGAATAGTGATGCAAGGAATCCTGGAATATGAATTTTCTATTGTGATTATCTATTTTCAGTGATCTTGTACATAGACCTAAAAATAGACTTGCAGTCATATAGCAATTCTGTCTTTACTTGAGAAGCAGCGAAACTGTATATCATAATATTACAGTATTTTAATTCTCATGTGGAGCTTCCCAAGATTCAAATGGCTTCATATGCATTGTTTACACTGGCAGATCCATTCACATAGACCTTAAAATGATCTATGGATTTGGGGAAAAATGGCCAAGTTTTTGGGGTGGTGAGAAAGATGGCAGTGGTTCTTCTTGTAACTCGATGTAGACTTTGCAAACAAAACTGAAATTTCCCAAATGCTTTTGTTTGCAAACTAGATGCAAACAAAAACACTCATGAATCAAACTATCACTATGATTTTTAGATACATATTTCACATGTTTTCCATTCGATTATTTCTCCACTGCTTAATATTGCCTAATAATTAGTTAAATGTATAAACATTTAGTTCTGGTGGAGCATAGCCTGTATTTTCTTTATTTATACATAATTGATATTTATATATATTATGTCTTTAATGTAAAAATTTCATTTCTATTTTTAAAAATCAATTGAAGATAGGTCAGTTTATTTCTGGATTTCAAATCTAATAATTTTTCTTAATTTTTTATTACCTATTTCATTACCTTCCATTCTAATCTTTAACACTTTATAACTTCTACCCATTTTGGATTTTAATTTGCTCTTTTTCACTCTTTTTATTCTGGTGTCTTAAGGTAGGTTAGATTTTTTTTTTTTCTTGTACCAGAGATCAATCTTGGGCCCTTGTGCTTGGAAGGCAGGCCTGGTACCACTTAAGCTAAATCCCTGGGTGAGGTTAGCTCCTTGAGTTGCAATCTATCTTCTATTTTAATACAATCATTTACAACTGTACTTTTCCCACTGAGCTCTGCTTAAGCCTAGTCCTATTTATTCCCTTCCTGTTAAAGTATGTTCTAACTACCGGTGGTGATTTCTTTTTTAACCTATTGCTTATGTCAGATCGTGTTGTTTAATTTCCAGTTACTTGTTAGCACCAAGTCCCACTGAGACAGTCTCTCAGAACACAACATGAGCTTACAGTTCAACCAAGGTTTTTATTACCCAGCAGGTGGGCCATCCCTCCTTACTAAGGAAAGCACAGAGGTAAAACTGGGCCACAGTTTTAAAGGCAAAATCTACTAACCCCCACCTGTTTCAGGAGGTTTCTATGCAGAAGTGATTACATCATTCTAATGTTAAAGTCCAGAAGTGAGTCATTACAGAAGCCAATAGCAACAATTAGATCACTGCTTACTATAGAATAGTACACTCTAAAAACATACAATCTGTGACTGTGTGTACTTGTTGGGTGGATAGTTCCCAAGGAGAAGTCTGAACTCCAGCAGAAGATTCTTAGAACTAACAAAAATATTCAGCAAAATGACAGATACAAAACCAACACACAAAACTCAGTAGCATTTTTATACACGGACAATGAGCCTAGCGAAAAAAAAAGATATCAGAGGAACAATTCCATTCATAGTAACTTTCCAACAGCCTTCTTCACAGAAGTAGAAAATAATTCTAAAAAATATAGAAAACCAGAAGAGACTCAGAATAGCCAAAGCAATCTTGAGCAAAAGGCAACACGGAGGTCTGACAATTCAAGATTTCAAGCTATTATACAATGAAAAAATAACAGAAACAGAAAAGTACCAGCACAAAATAGAGAATACCTGATGATTACAAAATAGTTTCTTACCAAAAACTCATTGCAGAATTATTGCTATTTATCAAAAACACTTGCCTATTGGCTCCATTTACTTTTTTGGAGTAAGCTTTTAGTGTCTGAACTGACAATTTGCTACCATGAATGGGCCTTATTTTCCTATTTATGTTAACAATCCCAGGTCAAATCTAAGTGGAAAACTAAAGACTTCTCCAGACTTTTCTTTTCATGACCATCTGTACAGCCAAGCTCACACACAGGCCTGTGCATGTTAGTGGCATCCTGAATTACTAAGAATAGGATAGCATTTTTCATAGCTTCACAAACTTCTCACTCTCTAGCTTTTCCATTGAATATTCATCAGCTTATTATTTTTTCCTAATTCATATTGTTATCTCCTACATTTGTAGTTATTGTTGATTGCTTTCAACAAACATTCCCAAGAAAAAAGCTGTTTGTAATAGACAATCTCTGAATCACATCAAATTATGGTAAGACTTACAAGAAGAATATTTCAAGATACTATGAGAACTTAGACAGTTATCTGGGAACGAGGCTCCAAGCCTGTTCTGTCAATTAAGTAGCTGATAAAGATTTCAGTTTCTTTGTGGTTGTGAAGCCATCGTTTTTCAAGGATACTGTGGCAGAGCAAAGAAGAGATGGGAATATATCAAGCTCAAAATCCACACACTTCTTTATGCATTTACCAAAATTTAAACTTTTTTTTTTTTTTTGAGACAGGGTCTTGCTTTGTAGTTCAGGCTGGCCCTGAGCTCACTATGGGGCCCACGAACTCACCAATCCTCCTGTCTCTGCCTCCCGAGTGCTGGGATTACAGGCGTGAGTCACCACGCCCGGCATTGTGGTATGCAGTGTTGATTGTTGGTGGGCATGAGTCTCCACGCCCAGCATTGTACGTGGTTAACCGGGGATCGAACTCAGGACCTTGCGCTTGCGAGGCAGGTGCTGGAACCACTGAGCTAATGCACCAGAACCCAAAATTTAAACATTTTTTAAATTTCTAAATGCACCTCAAATTGTTGCAAATCTTTATTTAATTTTGAGCATTCTAAACAAGTTGATTTAAAAACAACTGCAATGTCTTCATTGCTTTTATAAAAGAAGATTTCCAAAGACTTACCCCAATAGGCCTCCTAATGACATTCTGTCTCAGTTTTCTAATGGATAGTGTAAAAATTATGCTAAAAATATTTCAACATGATTCAGAGCTACATGATAAATTAATTGATAAGTAACTAGTGCCTTCTGAAAAAAATCAAATAGGAAAGTATAATGTATAATTCTTCTATTCTTAAATGTAAATTTGTATTGAATTTGGAAAATAATTAACTACATGAGAATTTAAATCCAATGTTTAATTCCAAAGAGAGAGAAATAGAGCTAGATATAAAATAGTTACTACAATTGTAAGTATTTTGGTGTTTATGTGATAGTTTCTAAATTGAGAGAGGTTTCATTTTTAGAAGTAACCTTGATCAAATTTGGCAATATCCTAAATTAAACTGGGTGCTAAATCAGGCTCAAGTTCTAATTGTTGTATTTCGCAGAATGCTTATTAACTATACTATGGTTTGGATTTCTTGGCAATGTTTTCTGAATAAATCTCCGCTTGATATCTCTCTTACCTTTAAACTAAACATACTGTTATAGCAGCATCAGATTTGCTTTAAAAAGTCATAACTAAAACAGCAAAGAGATTTTAATTGTTCATGTGTATTTCTCCATAAAATAAGAAAAAAACACATCAAATGTTGTATTGACTGTTGAATCTAAGCATATGATTCCTCCATAATTTCTCCTTTCTACTGGCTGAATGGGTAGGTTTTTCTGTGTAATACAAAAATGGCAGATTGTAACTCCCCAGCATCTCTTTTTGGAGTTCTAGCTATTCTAAAACTGAACACTGCTGATCGTCTTCTATGTAAATTTCTAACATTTGCTGTTCTATTTTCATAGCTGCATACATTGGAAGACTAGGAAGTTGCATCACGAGTGTAGGTAAGGAATTCATTTGGCAAAAGGAAAAATGGGAGATGATCCTCTTTATATAACAAGTCCACAAAGAGGACTGCCGTGTATAACTAGTGAGATAAAACTACTCAGTGATAGGAGCATCTAAATCCCATTTGATAATGGCCTTTGTAATTTCAGTTCCAAACAAATCCCACATCATAGTCTCATTGTTGAGTCCAAAATAGGTTATAAGGTCTGTGGCTTGGAAGAAACATCCAGGTCGCCAGGGAACCACATAGGTGAACGGTCAGGGCATTTGACAGGAGTCAGTTCAATTCTTGGCTCCATACAGTGGTAATTCTGCTCACCCAGAAGGCTGGAAAATCAGGTTAAATTTAGTAATGATGATATAATATGTTTGGTTGCTCAACACTAAATTATGGTTACTCACTGTGTCCTCCCCCAAACCAAGCACTGTCTATTACTGAGACACATTTTATTGAAAATCTAGCTGTTTAAAAGGGCTTTTTTTTTCTCTTTGAACAGTTCCAAGAAATAATATACGTGGTAGAAAAAAGAAATAATGTGCATGCTAATGTATACAAATGTATTTCTTTATTTCAAGTATATCAGAATGTGAGACAATAGACCCTGAGGTACAAGTTCACTTACTTGACTAACATGGTTCATCTGATGAACGCTATAGTTATCCTACCAAATTAACATTTATGACTTTGTCTGCACTCTTTATATATCTCTGAGGACTCAAAAGAGATTTAGGGAACTAATTTTGAAAATATATGTGTAAAAATCCATATGATTATGTGTATCTATTTATGTATCTATATAGTTTATATCCACATGTGTCATGTTTGTTATATGTATGTTTTTCACTTTGTACTTGATATATATCAAATTCTATACACTTATAATATTGTTTCTTATATTTTTAGAAATGGTTAACAATTGTCTACTTTGAGCACACATATAGTGGTAAACAAGACAAAGCTCTTAATTCAGTATATTAATTTCATATTGTTTTTAAAACAAGTTATCACAAATATATTACAATAACACCCATTTTGCACTTATGGGTTTTGAGGCTAGAAGTATAAAATCAATATAAAGCTTCCTTTTAAAAGCTGGAAAAGGAAGCTTAACATCATGACTGCACATTATGCAAACTTCGTCTTCTATCATGACACTGAGGACCACTTGTTTTGATCCTTTCATCTCCCTGTTAGAAGCCACTTATGATTCCACTGAAACTGTCTGAATAATCAAGGATAATCCCATAGCAAACATGTTTTTCTTTACATTTATAAAATTCTTTTACCATTTAAGGTAAGAAGTATCAGTAAGTCAGATATACACATCTTGAAGGGCATTATTCAACATTTTGCAATAAGCAATTGAAACTTTAAAGTAATATCAGGTTCTGATTAGTCCTCTGGCTAAGAAATAAAACATATGAGGAAGTACAGAGCAATAGATGCTAATAAAAGTAATATCATCAGAGACACGAAGAGGTTATTTGAGACAAAGGCTATAAAACAACAGAGAGCATAGAGAATTAGGCAGAAGTGTATTTTGTCAGAGAAAACTGCTCTTTTGTGGCTCCTAAGTCAGGCACAAGTTTAGGATGTAAAAAAGCTCTGAGGCTTGGAGTCTAACATCTCCGGTGTCCATTTTTCTCTATTAAAGTGTAGGAAAATTTCCTTCTCAAGTAATAAATGTAGGTCTTTGTTAGCTTAGATATTCATACATATTTATGTGACTAGAAATGGGGAAATACTAATATTATATAAAATGAGATTGGTTTCTTACCCAAAAAGAAATTTGGGTAAGTTAATGTTCACCAGACTGAAATCCATAGTGTCCCAAACTTATGACTTGAGCAACTCAAACATAGCACATAAATATTTTATGAATCATTTCAGCTATTTCTTCAGAGAAAGCAAATTTCTACATCAGGTGACAGCTAAAAGCTGAAAGAAAATAAAGACGATTTATATCTTGTTTAAGAAGGTGCATAAGGTACACATGGTTTCAGACTGAGCCTCATGATGCAATGTCATCTTTTTGTTTATATTTATTTGACTATACAATTGGTCCTCTGTTCTCAACTGCTAATTCTAATATATCACCATCATTTACTTGTTACTTAATTCCTTCACTCAGCTGTCTACCGAGATTCCTTTCATAATTTCAATATCCTAATCTAATTCTGACATGTAATAACTGTGATTTTTATGCACAGAAATAAAATTTTTAAAGTGTAAGAGAAATTATAAAACTGATATTTTCCCCTTTTTCTTTAGAGCTAGCCTCTAGTTCAGAGTGTTTGGTTTGCTGTAGAATAATATCAGTACTTGCTTAAAGTTACATGAGATTTCATAATAAACTGCATTTTTATTCCCTGATTATATATACTTTAATTATCTTCTAACTCTTCAGTCTCTTGGATAAATAAAGAGAAGTGAGCAGGTACTCTTAAAGTGTAGATTCAAAAAAATACTTAGAAAAGAAAACTAGATTGCACTCTTCAAACAAGAGAGTTTATCTGGTTTTCTACTTGTTAGGAATAAATGTGAAAAACATCCCTTATAATAAAAAAATCATATTACTTGTAGGAAAATAGACAAAGATCCAGATCATGACATCAAGCAAAATAAGCCAGACTCAGAAAGACAAATATTGAACCATTTCTCTCACATATAGAGTCTAAGTAAAGAGGAAAAGCCAAGGATGATGTAAAACTAAAAAGAAGAAGGAAAAGACTGGGAAAAAGGTAGAGAGAAAGTAAGAGAAGATACAGTAGGGATGGGCATGATCAAAGTGCACCTTAGGCTCATTTAAACACACCACAGTGAGATGCAATATTCTGCATAATTACCATGCACTAATAAAATGAAGTTTTATTCTAAAGCATTACTTTAAGTTTATTTATAAATATTCCAATTTATTCTTTGTTTTTAATCATGTGTGTTTGTGGTACATAATAATTAAATTCAGTTTGATGACTCAGTAGATCTATATACCTCACCATGATAATTTCATTTCCTGTTTCCTCCCTACACGGTCTTCTCTCTCTTCCCTAGATGGCTTTTCTTGACTCAAAACATTTCTACTTCCCTGTTAACTCTCTTTTGTTCTCTATACTTTTCCTTCTTCTCCAGTAGAGAGGCAGTTTCTCAGCACAGATTCTTACAGAGGGTGTCTTTTCTGCAGTCATTTTTTTT
>PVIC010049923.1:0-12986 GCA_004025085.1 Thryonomys swinderianus | reverse complement strand
TTTTTTTTTTTTTTTTTTTTTTATTTTTTTTTTTTTTTTTTTTTTTTTTTTTTTTTTTAGACAGGGTCTCGCTTTGTAGTTCAGGTTGGCCCTGAGCTCACTATGGAGCCCAGGCAAGCCTCAAATTCAGAAATCCACCTGTCTCTGCCTCCCAAGTACTGGGATAACAAGCCAGGAGCCACCACACCCACCATACCTGTAGGCTATCTTTAACCATGTACTCTGAGAGGCTTTTGTGTCTGTAGTTCCAAAAGTCCCTTATTGCTGCTTATCTATTTCTTACATACCTCTGGCCAATACCCTCACAAGATTCCATATATATATATTTTTTTTTCTGGACTTTCTTTTTGTTCTATGAGGAATTTTTTGGCCTTTCAATTCAGATTTTATTATATCTTTATATGAGTTTTAGTAGTTTTGCAGCTCTGACAATATCATTTCCCTTTATGGAGGAATATCAACTGTCCTTACATTACTCCATAGTTTTTAATATATATATATTTTTTTACCTCTAATATTAAGTTAATTCTTAATAATTTATATTGGACTCTTGAGTTATAACCAGGCTGACATATAAACAACTTGGATTATAACTGGAATTTTAGTTTTAACTTATGAACAAAGTCTTGAGTTATAACTCTCATCCTGGCTTCTTATGGTTCCAGATGATGTCAGATACAGATTTAACACTAAAGACTTCTGGAAGCAACATTATGGCATCCTTTCTTACGTAGAGTTAATTGAGAAGTCCTGGGCCAATGTCTGCTAAGGACAATGAGGTCTGCCTGCATACAATAAAGAGATTTTGAAGGCTGTGCAGAGGAGCCTCGACCTTCAATTGAGCAACTTTAGCTACAATCAGCCTTTGTGAACCAATCAAGATTGTGAATCAAAGGCTCAGTATAATTATTATAATAGCTATTGTGCATGGTATTGATTTACAAAATCTTTATCTTTTTTTTTTTTTTTTGAGACAGGGTCTTGCTTTGTAGTTCAGGCTGGCCCTGAGCTCACTATGTAGCCCAGGTAAGCCTCCAACTCAGCAATCCTCCTGTCTCTGCCTCCCGAATGCTGGGATGACAAGCGTGAGCCACCATGCCCTGCCAAAATTTCTATCTTTATTGGTATATTGTATGTCTACATCATGGTCACATTCAATACGTATTTACTTTTTATTCTGCTACATTTCACAATTTGGTTATTAGTCTTAGGAGGGCTTTTCGTTAAATTGCTGACTCTTCTATGAACAAGATAATATTATTCTAGTAATGATTATTTTTTTCCATACCAGGGATTGAACTCGGGGCCCTTCTGCTTCCAAGGTAGGCATGATACCACTTGAGCTAAATCTGTAGCCCCTAAGTAATGAGTTTTTGACTCCTCCTCTCCTACAAGTATCCTTTTCATATCTTTAGTTTGTGTGACCGCTGTGTCTAAAGTTTTCAGTACTATATTGAACATGACTATTAATAGTGGACATACTGTTTTGTGTTCTTAGGGGAAAGACTTTATTATTTTCCTATTTAATGGTTGCAGTAGGCTTATCACAAGTGGCCTTTAACAAACTGAGATAAGGTTCTGTGACATCTATTTTATTCAAGTTCTTTTATTATTTATGAATGGATGTTGGATTTTGTCAAAGGATTTTTCTGCATCTATTGAAACATGTAATCTTTGTCCTTGTATTCATGTGAGTTATAAGTTTTAGTGATTTTCATATATTGAACCATCCTTTAATCTCTGAGATGAAAGCCACTTGAACATGATTATGATTTTTTTTTACTATTTGTTGTATTAGGTTTGCCCGTATATTGTTGAGAATCTTTGCATACATGTTCATTAAAGAGATATGCCAATAGTATTTTTTTTTCCTGATCCTTGTCTGGTTTTGTAATCTAGGTTCCAAGAATGAGTTCTGCATTACTCTTTCCTTTTCAGTTTTATAAAAGACTTAAGGCATATTGGTCTTAAATCTTTCCTGAAGTGCTTGTAGAATTTAGTTGTAAATGCTTTGTGTCTTTGTCTATCCTTTGCTCATAGAACCTTTATTACTTCCTCAATGTCACTGCCTGTTTTTTGGGCCCTTGACAGTTCTTATGCCCTCTTGGTTTAGTTGTGGTGATTCATGTATATCTAGGAACCTATTATTTCCTCTGGATTATTTAATTTATTGAAGTACATGTTTTCAAAGTAGTTACTAATAATCGGAATTTAGGTTGTGTTGCTTATGATCGGATCTTTTTCATTTCTGATTGGAACAATATGAGTCTTTTCCAACTTTTGATAAAATTAGCTAATTGTCTATTATTTTGAAAAATCAGCTCATAGATTAGTTATTTGTACTTTTTCATCTCATTTTTTTTTTTTAAGTTTTGCCTTCACCTTTGTAGTTCCCATTTTTGTATTAACTTTTTGGATTCGGATTGTTCTTGATTTTCAAGTAAGTAGAAGTGCATCATTTGGATATTTATTTGAGCTTGCTCTCTTTTTCTGATATAGACATTAACACCTATAAGCTTTCCTTTCAAGACTGCTTCCAATTTGTCCCATAGGTTCTGATAGCTTGTGCTGGCCTTAGTATTTCATGTTAAGATCCCTCTAATTTCTCCTTGTATCACTTCTAAGACTCCAAGATTATTTAAGATTGTATTGTTTAATTTCTATATGTTTGTCTAGTTTCTATAGATTTTGTTTCATTAATCAATGATTTGATGATATGCATATGAATGGCTATTTTCTCTTTCTGTATTTTTAAATTAATTTATTATATTTTATATATACATTATGATCACATTTAACATTGAGAATTTGTACAAGCACTTGACACATCTTAACCTTTCTGTATCTTTTTTTTTTTTTTTTTTTGAGACAGGGTCTTGCTTTGTAGTTCAGGCTGGCCCTGAGCTCACTATGTAGCCCAGGCAAGCCTCGAACTCAGCAATCCTCCTGTCTCTGCCTCCCGAGTGCTGGGATTACAGGAGTGAGCCACTATGCCCGGCAATCTTTCTGTATCTTTTAAGTGTGCTTTTGTATAGTAAGTTTTTTTTTCACAAGTTAATGTATGCTGATTAGAAGATTTTGTATTCTCTTGTTTTCTTGGGAGGAACATTATAGCTTCCAAGATAACTATTAAATACACTTTTTCAAAGGTGTGGTCCAACTGTAATATTTCAGTTTTGATTTATCAGCTAATTCATCTATTTGTTTGTGAAAGTTGAGTATTGAAATAGTGTGTGCTGGTATTCAATGAATATATATTTAAATTTATTATCATTTCATGTTGAATTATTCCCTTTATCAATATATAATGACCTTACTTGCTTCCTTTGATCAGTTTTGGCTTGAGGTCTATTTTTAAAATAGCAAAGGTATTCCTGCTTTTTTTTTTTTTTTTTTTGCTTCTTGGAGACAGGGTCTCTCTTTGTAGTTCAGGCTGGCCCTGAGCTCACTATGGTGCCCAGGCAAGCCTGGAACTCAGCAATCCTCCTGTCTCTGCCTCCCGAGTGCTGGGATTACAGGCGTGAGCCACCACACCCAGCATTATATGTGGGAACCGGGGATCGAACTCAGGTCCTTACGCTTGCGAGGCAGGCGCCAGAACCACTGAGCTAACCCTCCGGCCCTCCTGCTTTTTTTTTTTCTGGTGCCTAGTGGATTTAGTTTTGATTTCCATTCTTTTTAGTCTATGACTTTCTTTTAAAATTAAATGTTTTTTATACACAGAATACTGTCACTTTTGGTTTTCAGTCCAATCTGTCACCATTTGTCTTTTTATTGGGGAATTGAGATCTTTAATATGGAGAGTTATCTCTAAAAGTTATGATGCATTCTTATTGTTGCAGTATTTTTCTATTGCTGAATATTTTTTTGCCCTTTCTATTAAGCTGTTCACCTTATCTGATGTACTCATTCCAGTAAGGTTGGTCTCTACTACCTTCATTATCTTTCTCTAAAACATTCTTGAGAAATTTTTAGAAAGCTGCTTTGATGATCATGGATCTCTAAAGATCACTTTGTGTAGGGAAGACTTTGCTACTCCATCAATTTTGAAAGTTATTTACAGAGGATATAATAATGTGGGCTGTATGTTATGCAATTTTTTGACTGAAATAATTCATTTCAAGCTCTCTCAGCCTTTAAGTTTTGATTTAAGAAGTTTGCTGCAGGTCTGCTGAGCATGACTGTGGCCTCCTGCTTCAAAAGTGCTTGGACAGAGCCCACCCTTGCCTGCCTTCACTGCCACCTGCCACCTCCATTCATTCCTCCTCACCTACCTCCATGCTGAGCAGGTAAGAGAAGGCAGAGGTTGCAAGAAGGGAGCTGAGTGCCATTGACCAAAGCACCGGCATGCAGCTCTTCTACAACCAGGGCAAGACCAGAAGGCCTTGGGAACTCCATTTCTTTGTGGGCCAAATTGGATATGGCTATTATATGGGGAAAGGACACTACCTGCTTGTCTGTGGACACTGAGTATGTAGAGCTGAGATACTGGAACCTAGACAGAGGCCTTCATGAGTTCCTTCACCCAGTTCACCATAAAGAAGAAAATATTTACTAGAAGACTGAAGAAATCCTGGTGACTACAGCCATGATTGAATTACTGGAGTTAGTTCCACCTACAAGATCCTGAAATCTTGCTGAGTTCAAACCTGTAGGGGCTATTGAGCTCAACTAAGGTATTATACTAAAAACCTAGACAAGGAATGATGGCTGTCTTGCTGTATCTAATCAACTTTGATCTCTGCACTAGCGCCCATATATCTATAGGAGGCAACAGATCCACATTGTGAAGGACTCTATTGGTAGTGTTCATAGCTTTGTTTCATTGTTGCTGTTGCTCTTGTTATTATTTTTCTTTCTCCGCTCTGACCTATTTTTTTTTTTTTTTTGCATTTCTCTACTCTGCTGTTGCCAAATCTAACTTCAGGATTTTTCTTCTCTCAACTGCTCTTATTTTTACAGAGGAAGGACAATAGTCTCCTGTTTTTCTCCTGCTACTAGGTACCCATATTGTTTTCTTGTTACCTCATTTTCACCTGTCTCTCAGTCAGAATCAAAACCTACAAGTAAGAGGGGTTCAATCTTCCCTAATTTCTTTTCTTTCTGATATATAGGAGGGTGTACAAAGTTTCGAGTACTCTTGCAGTTCTTATTCAATTATGTCTTATATCTCTCCCTTTTGCCTCTGCTGTCCTCTGTCATATATAATGTTCTCAAGGTCTACATGATCTTCAGAGAACCCCTAAAACTATAATGTTTTGCTCTCCTTCAATCTCTCTACCTTCCCTACTCTCCAATGACCTTTTATTCCAAAGATCATTACCACAGGGTAATCCAGGAAAGAGAAAAATGGAGAAAACTGAAGCTCAATCAGGACTCTCAGAGATGCTTACAAAAGCAGATCTAGTAACATGGAAATCAAAACTGATCGCTGAGATTAAAACAGAGATAGAAAGAAGAACAATATAAGGCTGATTAGACTCACTGAGGAATCAGGAGACAGTGCAAAAGACATTTAAAAAAAACTGTCCACATATATAATGGCAGAAAACTTCACAAGAAGAGGAAAAAGAATTGGACATAAAGATAAATGAGGCATATAGGATTTCAAATTGCCATGATATAAAAAACTACACAAGGCATATAATTATCAAGGTTCCAGATATCCAACAAAAGAATGAAATACAGAAAGCAGTTAGAGAAAAGAAAAGAAAAAGAAATATGCAGAGGGAATCCCATCAGAATCACAGCAGACTTTTTTTTTCTTTTGTCAAATATATCTAACAATGTAAACAATTACGTGGTAGTACAATCTTTTTTTAAATTAAATTCTTTATTGGTACAATTTATATACATCTCACAAACACACATAACATTGGGGAATTTGTACCAGTATATGGCACAAGTTAATTCTCATTTTCACCTATATCCCTACCCACCCACACCTCCTCACCCCCTTTATACATACTCTTTTATTTTCCTTCTGAATCATATTTATTCCTTCCCCTCATTACATTCCCACACCAAATTTCCTATGGAAATTTCCCACTCTATAAAAGCTGTCATACTTTCTAGAGCTCATTTGAATCTATAGGTGTTCATGTCAAAGAGAAGATTCAGTATTTGCCTATCTGTGATCTATTTATTTCACTTATTATTATATCCTCCAGGTGTCTCGTTTGCACATAAAAGAATCGATCTTGTCATTCTTTATGGCAGAATAATACTCCATTTTATTGTTTAAAAGCCACAACTTCTTTATCCAGTCTCTAGTTGATGGGCATTTGGGTTGTTTCCAAGATTGAGCTATCACAAACTGAGCTGCTATGAACAAGGGTGTACATCTATCTTTCCAATATGATTTTTAAAATTCTTTTGGGTATATTCCTAGCAGGGGGAGAGCAGGGTCAAATGGGATCCCTAGTCCTAGTTTTCTGTGAAATCTCCACATGGATCTCCACAATGGTTGTGCAAGTCCACAGCAGACTTTTTAAACCAAACACTCAATGCAAGGACAGCTTGGAGTGAAGTGTTTCAAACCTTGGAGGAAAACAACCACAAACCAAGATTGATGTGTCCTGCAAAACTATCTTTCAAAATTGATGAGAAACAAGATATTTTCATGACACAGAACACCTGAAAAACTTCACAAATACAAAATCTGCACTCCAGAAATTCTAAAGAATATCCTTCGGGGGGGGGGTGAATTTTTTAAACCCATGAGACCAGACAAAGTGAATCCATTGGGACAGACAAGAAACTGAATGGAAAAGACACAAGCAAAGAATAGAAGAGCTAAGAACAGGAAAATATGACAGTTTCAAATCACACCATATCCAGATATAACCAATAATATCAATGGGCTCAATGTGTCACTTAAAAGACACAGACCGGCAGAATGGATCAAGAAGCAAGACCCTGTGTACAAGAAACATACCTAATTTAGAAAGAAATCCACAGACTTAAAGTAAAGGGATGGAATACAATTCTCCATGCATTAGCAAACTTCTAAGAAGCAGGAGTGGCTATCCTATTTACAGAGAAAATAGTTATCAAACCAAAACTGATTAAGGGACACAAAAGGTCATTATATTGTCCTACAGGAAACAGTCCAAGAGAATTAAATAGCAATCATAAATATTTGTGCATCAAGCTCTAATGCACCCAACTATGTAAAACAAATATCAATAGATATGAAAAGTCAGATAAGAACTAATGCAATAGTACCAGGGGACGTCAATACACTGCTGTCAAAAACAGACAAACTAGACAAAAAAAAAATCAATAAGGAAATACTTCAGCTAATCCAAACTTTTGAACAAATGGACTTAATAAATGATTACAGAGTATTTTACCCCACAAAGTCAGACTAGACATTCTGCTCAGATGCTCATGGATCATTCTCCAAAACAGATCACATGTAGTTCATAGAGCGTGTTTAAATAAATTCAAAGGAAATTAAGTTATCTTCTGTGTACTGTAAGACCATAGTCCCTTGAAAATGGACATAAATAGCAAATAAAATTCCAAGATCCTCAGAAACACATGCAAATTGAACAACATTCCGCTCAAAAACCAATGGGTCACAGAAGAAATTAAGCACCTATTACATTTAAATGATAACAGCAGTACAACATACAAGAATTTGTGGGACACAATGAAAGCAGTTCTATGAGGGCAATTCATAGCAGTGAACACCTACACCAGAAATACAGAGCAATCTCAAATAAACAATCTAATGTTGAACCTCAAGCTACTAGAAAAAGAGGAGCAAGGCAAACCCAAAGCCTCTACTAAGGAGCAAATTATAAGAATCAGAGCAGAAATCAATGCATTAGAAACTAAGAGAATGACACAAGCATCACTGAATACAAGAGTTGTTTTTTTTTGAAAGAACAAACGTAATGACAGACAGCCAACATTATCAAATAAAGGAAAGAAAAGTCTTAACTCCACGATATTAGGAATGTAAAGGGGAAAATTACCACAGATCCAGTGGAAGTCCATAGTATAATTAACACCTCCTTTGAAATTATTTACTCCAATAAGATGGAAAACATACAAAAAATGGATAGATTCCTAGACACATACAAACTTCCAAGGTAGAACAAAGATGATATAAAAATGTTAAACACCCCAATATCAGTCTGTGAAATAGAAAATGCAATAAAAATCCTACCAATAAAAAGCTCAGATCCTTATAGCTTTACTGCTAAGTTCTACAAAACTTGTAAAGGGTTAAAATCACTAATTCTCAAACTATTTAATGAAATTGAAAGGAAGCAGTGCTCCCAAATGCATTCCTGGAAACAACTATTGTGTTGATTCTAGAAGGAGAGAAAGACCCAATCAGAAAAAAAGAACTATTGGCCAATCTTCCTAATGAACATTGATGCAAAATCCTCAATAAGATACTGGCAAAGAGAATACAGAGAATCATCAAGAAGATCAAATACCCTGACCAAGTTGGATTCATCCCAGTGATGCAAGAATGCTTCAGCATATGTACATCAATAAGTGTAATACTTTACATAAACAGACTTGAGGACAAAAAGCATACGGCCATCTCAATAGATGCATAAAAAGTGTTTGACTGTATCTGACACCCATTCATGATCAAAACCCTACAGAAAATCAGACTAAATGGACTTTATTTGAAACTAATAAAAGGTATTTATGAGAAACCAACAGCCAGCATCATGCTAAATGATCAAAAACTGAAATCCTTCATACTAAATTTAGGAAAAAGACAAACACGTCCACTATCAACACCCAGTTCAAAATAGCACTGGAAACATTAGCCACAGCAATTACACAAGAGACAGAAATAAAGGGAATAAAAATAGAAAAAGAAAGGAGTTAAACTCATTATTTCCTGATGACATGATACTCTACATAGAAAATCCTAAAAACTCCAAAACTCTGTTAGACTTACTTGCCAAATGTAGTAGTGCAGTTGAACACAAGATCAATGCTCAGAAATCAATAGCCTTTGGATGCACAAACAACAGACACACTGTGAGAGAAATTGGTAAGTCAAGCCATTTCACAACAGCATCCAAAATAATGAAGTATCAAGGAATTAATCTAACAAAGGAGGTAAAAGACCTCTGCTCTGAAAACTATAGGACTCTGGAAAAGGAGATTGAAGAGGATGTCAGAAAATGTAAATAATCTCTTGATCATGGGTAGGAAGAACCAACATCTTCAAAATGGCTATACTCCCACAACAACTATAAAGATTCAATTCAGTCCCAATTGAAATCTCAACACCATATTTCACAGATCAAGAGAAAATAATTTAAAAAAATTCATCTGGAACCACAAATGACCTAGAATAGCAAAAAGCAGTTCTGGGCAACAAGGACATGGATGGGGGTATCACAATCCTCATCTTGAAACTATACTACATAGCCAATGTGATAAAAAAAAAAACAACATGGTACTGGCAAAGTAACAGACCCAAGAACCAGTGGACTAGATTAGAAGATCAGAAACAACTCTAGATACACTAAGACATCTCATATTTGAAAACGGAGCCAAATATCCTCAATGGTGAAAAGATAGCTTCTTTAACAAATGGTGCTGGACAAACTGTTCTTCAACCTGCCAAAGACTAACACTAGTTCTATCTCTTTCATTATGCATGAAATTAGATCAGAGTGGATTAGAAACCTAAACATTAAAACACAAACACTAAACATGCTGCAAAACAGGTTAGGTACATCTCTTAAAGACACTGGCTTAGGAAAAGACTTTATGAAGAAAACCTCTATAGCATGAGAACTAGCAGAAGGAATCAGCAAACAGTGTCTCATCATATTAAAAAAAAAAACAACTACTGAACAGCAACAGTATCTACTGGCAGAGAGAAACGACAACCAGCAATATGGGAAAAAAATCTTTACCAGGTGTTTCTCAAAGGGTTACTATCTGGAATAGTTTTTTTTTTTTTTTTAAATTAGCATACCCCCAATTTAAAGACCCAATTCAAAAATGAGTATAGAAATGAGCACTTTTTAGAGGACGAAGTAAAGCAGCCAAGAAGCACATGAAGAAATGCTCAACATCACTGGTCTTTTGAGAGATGCAGATGAAAACAACACTGAGATTTCATCTCACTCCAAAAAGAATGGCTGCTATTCAAAAATTAACCAGCAAAAAATGTTGGAAAGGCTGCGGGGAGGAAGGAACCCTCCTCCACTGTTGGTGGGAATGTAGACTGGTGCAACCACTATGGAGATCAGTGTGGCGATTCCTCAAAAAACTTGAATTAAATGTCCCATTTGACCCTGCTAATCCCGTTATGAATATACACAAAAGAATTATAAAATCCATACCATAGTGACCTATGTTCACCCATGTTCATAGCATCTCAGTTTTTGATAGCTAAATCTTGCAAACAACCCAAATAACCATCAACTAAAGAAGGTGTGTTTTTAAAAAATAAAATGAAGTATTACTGTGCCATAAAAAATAACAAGTTTCTATCATTTATCCTCAAAGGGATATACCTTGACGACATACTTAAAAGTGAAATAAATAGGTCACAGTTGTTTAAACTCCCTATCTTCTCTGGTATGAGAATCTGAAGTTGTAAATGAGTTCTAGAATATATGATAGCTGTTGTGAAATAGAAAATATTCAAAGGGAAAATGGTAGCGGTAGGTAATGAGTGGAAAGAAAAAATATGTTAAAAATGAAATAGCATATGTATATGAGGGCAGAAGGTTGTAGGGTGAGTAGAGAAATGTGACAAATGAGAATTAAGTCATGTTATATACTGGTACATATTCTTAATACTGAGTGTTATGATGTTTATAGAAAAATGTACTCATAAAGAATTCATTTAAAATGTTTGCTGCTATTCAAATGGATTTTTATTTACAAGAGGAAGAAAACTGGAGCAGTGCTCATCATATTTGAGAGTGTTTAATTAGAAACCATTTTGGGGAAGTTGTTAAATATTAAATACTGAACAAAAGAAGGAATCAAAAGATACAGATCAACTAAAACTTCAGGGTTTGTGAGGTTTTCCAACCACATCCACTGGGTGAATGAAAGCCACAAGAAACAGTACAATAGAGAGTATAGATTAGACATAGGTCCCCTGAGAAGTTTATGCTTTGGCCATGGCCATGAAGGACAAAGAAGTCCTGCTCTCTATCATGAGAAGTCAAATCATTCAACTGTGCCCTCTGGAGAGGGCTTGTATTAAACTCATCATACTCCTTGACACGCTCCACACACACTTTTCCTGCTGTCTCCACTCAGCACACATCTCAGTGATTTGTTTGTTTGTTCCATTTGCTAAAGTGAAAGGTTATATGGTGGCTTAGGTAGGGTGTATGACAGAAGGACCTCCAAATGTGTGTGTGTGTGTGTGTGTGTGTGTGTGTGTGTGTGTGCTTACAAATTCAGACCATAAAGCAAGGTGGACAAAAACCTTTACTTGGGTATACAGATGGAATGAACATTGGGAGGGGCAAAGTGAATAGAGCCCCAGGGAAGACAATACTGACTAATCATGCCCAAAAGTAAAGTCAGGGCAGGACTTTAAATTCCCACACAAAAGGGGGAGTGTGGAGACAAAACAGGAGAAAGTAACGGCTCATCGTCCCTTCCTCATATGTGGTAGATTTCAATACTATATTCCCTTGAAAGAAACCACTCATTCAAATACATGGCAAAAAATTTAGGACTCATTTATTGGTTTTCATATTAAGCATTGTAGGCTTTGGGAGATTTTTTCTTTTGTACTTTTTTCATCCTTTCATTTGTTGTTTGTATTTTTTTCTTTTTATACTGTTTCATCTTGGTTCTTTTATATTTATCTAATTCCAATTTTCTTTTTATCATTAATATAAACTCACTTTTCTGTCCTTTTCTCATCTTATTATACAAAGTTTACTTCTTTTATTTTCTCCATTTCTACTCCCATACTCTATTTAAATAATTTGTACTAACATAAAGTTGTATATTTAGATGTTTATTTTTCTCTGCTATTATTGGAAAATTCTGTCCTATTATTAATCACAGTAGAGTTGTTGTGTTTAGTAGTTATTTACTCTATAAATCAACAATTGTCTCCATCTAATCAATGTAAATCTCCTCCCTATCACTAAGGTTGTGAAGCAGCAGAAAATCTATCCAGTCGGGAGAATGGAAGACACACTTAGAAGTTTTGGAGGCTAAGTATTTATTGCCAGCAGAGACTCACCTAGAATCACTTTGAAAGCTATCAGTTCCAGAGCAAAAGCCAGGGGTCCCTTAAATGAACAAGGAAAGGAGGTGTGGTTATAGATATCAGGTACTTAGGTTACATACAGCATATTTAGGCGCAAGTAGCATTGGATAATAAAATTGAGTAAGAGCTACATAAGAGGTGGAGAATACCACATTAAGGTCTTATTACATTAATTTTCTACTTCCATGTCATACAGGTTAACCCATCTGAAGGTTACATTAATCTCAGCATATGTACACAGCATTTTCTCACCCAGTTCTCTGGAGACAAAGATATTCCTCTGTTATCTAAACAACCTCAGGCCCACAAGGAGGGGGAAGAGGGAAGGGGTCTGCTCTGCTGCTTCTTAGGCCAGCCAGTTAGAAGAAGTTCTCTTCTAGCTAAGGTGGAATATTGTTATCCTTTATTTTTTTCTTAGGTTTTCAGATATTCAGTTTGGTTTTTAATTCATTATTAAGTTTATTGGTTTATTTTAGGCACACATTATGATCACATTCCTCATTGATAATTTGTACTGTACATGACATGCTTTAGTTCTTATTTTTTTTAATTGAATTCTTTATTGGTACAATTTATATACATCTCAAAATCACATATAACATTGGGAAATTTGTACCAGTATATGCCACAAGTTAATTCTCATTTTTACCCATATCCCTACCCACTCCCCCCTCCTCCCCCCTTATACATTCTCTTTTATTTTCTTTCTGTATCATATTTATTCCTTCCCCTCATCACA
>PVIC010049922.1:0-12945 GCA_004025085.1 Thryonomys swinderianus | reverse complement strand
CTTCCCTTCCCTTCCCTTCCCTTCCCTTCCCTTCCCTTCCCTTCCCTTCCCTTCCCTTCCCTTCCCTTCTCTCTCCTTCCCTCCCTCCCCACCCCTCTCTCTCTTTCTCTCTCTCCCTCTCTCTCCTGGCAGACAAATAGATACAGTGACCCTTTTAGAAGCCACAGTGATGCAGGTGACACAGATGTTGTAGGTGATGCAGGGGACGCAGATGATGCAGACTAATTATACATTGCTAAATGCTACTTCTGCCTTTGTGCCAAATCACACCTTGCCATGAGCACTGCTCCCACCCTCTCGTCCAATTACATCCAAAGCCATCCTATATAAATGCCTGTAACATCCACAATAAAATAAAAGGGAAGCTTCTCAACCAATATGGAGTCTGGAAGTTGTGACTGCATCCCTGCTCACCCTCCTGAGGTCATCAGACAATGGAGACAGCACGGTAACCGGCCCTACTGGACAACAAGTACCAGGTCCACACCATCATTTCATTTCTTGCAAAGTTAAATTTCCTTTATTCTCTGTTCTAACTTCCTTCAGTGACACACTTTCTGCATATCTGCCATGCAGTACAGGTTTTCAGGTATTCATTTGCTTCCATGATTGAGGTATACTTGGCTTTCAAGTGAATGTGAGGCCTGAGCTGGCCCAGAATCAGGAGTCCCCAAGGACCACCTGGGGTTCTTTTCAGCCTTTCCTTCCAGAGTAACTCAGGAGAATTATTTTCTGATTAGAAACATATGAATCAAAAAGTAAAATCACACCCCATCCAGCAATCAGAATACCGCTCAATGAAAATCATGAAGATTATAGAAATATGGGCCTCCCAGTGTTAATACAGGCATATGATAGAAATGCACTGTTTATATAGGTTGACTTCATTAAAATAGAGTTTTAAAACAGAATTGTGAGCATAGAAATAAAAATTTCTTATATACAAGTAAAAATACTCTAAATCACTATGGGAACATTGTGGATTTCCTTCCTTGAATTTGTTTGGCTTAAATGGACTATTTCTTTAAACAGAAATCTTTTTTTTTTTTCCTTTAGTTTTTGAGACACAGTCTCACTGTGTAGTTCAGGCTGGCCCTGAGCTCACTATGTAGCCCAAGCAAGGCTTGAACTCATTCACAGCAATCCTCTTGCCTCTGCCTCCCAAGTGCTGCGATTATAGGTGTGAGCCACCATGCCTGGCATTGTGGTATGTGATACTAAATGCTGGGATTATAGGTGTGAGCCAATAGGCCCGCATCATTGTGATATGTGGTGCTTGAGATTGAATTTGGGATTTTGAGCTTGCCAGGTGTATGCCAGAACCACAGAGCTAAATCCCAAGCCCCTTTAAACAAGTCTTTGGGAATACCCCTTTCAAACTGGAATGGATCTAATGACCTTTTCAAAATTCCTGCAGGATCTTGTGAAACTTTTCTATTCTTACGTTCAGCTTTTTCAAGCTTGCTCTTTATCACTAAGCTATTTTTTTAATCTCATCAGGATATTCCCAAATTGCTGCTGTTGGTAAATTATTCATATAAACCAAAAGCTTTTAAATAGATTTGACAAGACAACTTCTTTAGGAAAGTCATTAAGATAAGGAGACCTCAGCAGGGATGGAAGTTATTCAGCTTAGACACAAAGCCTCTCTGTGTGAGTGTAGTTTTTCTGTTCTCTCCCTCCCTTTTTACCTTGCAAATTTTTTTAGGTATCTTCAACTAAATGTCACTCAGCATAACAAATCACCACTTTGCCACAAGTAATGTAGGTTTCTGGCAGTGTGCAAAACCATTTCACTTGCAGTACTATAAAACATTCAACATGAAAATGTAGCCTGAGGAAAAAAAAATTCACTCGAAGTTCAGAGGTGATTTTAGAGACAGCAAATATAAAAGAGAGTCTCTTTCCTGAGATCCTGGTGATGGTACTAATGGAAAAATTGAGTTAACACTGAGTGTGGAATATACGTTCAGCCAAGAGAAACCCATGCATGCCACCCTGTAAAAGTATATATATGGTTATTTAGACAATATCTAGCAGTTGCAGAATTTTCATGTTAACAAAAGACACGACATACTTTACTGTTACTAGTTGAAGTCCACTGTCAGTCTGAATGTCAAACAAATGAACAGAAAAACCCCACATAGTTTGTTCTGTGGGACTTGGACACAATAAAGATTAAGGGACAATCTGGGAGTAAGAAAGTATCAGTCAAATTATGATATTATTTAGACAGCGTGATACAAAAAGAATTTTAAAGTTTCTACCCAGCTGTTCTGAGCCTTCTCTCCATATACAATTAATCTAGCTCCACACATAATTACAGGCAATTTGCACGTAATGTGGTGTTCATGACTCAACAATATTGACAATAGAACTTTCCAGGCCCTGTTTCATTGATTAGACTGGAAAAGTAGCCCAGGTTTGAGAAAATGCCTTATTTGTTCATGACTCGTCCATTATATTGCTTCTGTCTCTTGAGGTTCCAGTTTGTCAAAGATCGCCAAGAGCAAGATGGCTGTGGCTGTTCTCTTCTTTCCCTTAAAAAGACTCATGACATACGGCCGGAGGGTTAGCTCAGTGGTTCTGGCGCCTGCCTCGCAAGCGCAAGGTCCTGAGTTTGATCCCCGGTAACCACATATAATGCTGGGCGTGCAGACTCACGCCCACCAACAATCAGCACTGCATACCAAAATGCCGGATGTGGTGGCTCATGAGTTCGCGGTGGCTTGCCTGGGGACCATAGTGAGCTCAGGGCCAGCCTGAACTGCAAAGTGAGACCCTGTCTCAAAAAAAAAAAAAAAAAAAAAAATACTCAGGACACAGAGAGCCAAAGCTGATTTCGGATATCTCTCCTGGATCCATCATCTCTTTTCCCACCCACTGAGGAACCCTGTGCTGTGGCAAAATATCATGAGAAAGGTGACAGGAAGGAACAATCAAGGCAGTGAACCCAGGTTTTCCTTAATGGGTGGGTCGATGTTCATTTTCAGTTTTACCATTAAGTGCATTTTATGACCCTTGTCTTTACAAGACCTTATTTTTCCTCATGGACATTTCCCATCTTAGAGAAATTTTAAGTCCCTTTGCTCTTAAGATCACAAACAACTAGTCCATAGGCTAAACCTACCCTCAGATACATTCAGTAAGGTTCCGTAGAAGGGTTTGGTTTTGTTTGACTTGTAAATTAAAAATAGTGAAATTCCACCAGGCGTGGTGGCTCACGCCTGTCATCCCAGCACTCGGGAGGCAGAAGCAGGAGGATTGCTGAGTTCGACGCTTGCCTGGGCCACATAGTGAGCTCAGGACCAGCCTGAACTACACAGCGAGACCCTGTCTCAAACAAAAAAAGAAAGTGAAATTCCGATGAGAAATATTGATAACAAGGACTTGGAGCAGATGTGAAGACAAAGGTTAAGGCAAAATCACCATACATTCTGCTTAATTTTGTTGGGAGCCTACAACTGCTCTAGACATTAAAGTCCGTTTTTAACATGTGATGCAAGTCTGTCTACACACAGCTCTCTCTGGCCCTTGAATCTACAGAGGCGGAGCAGTGCTCAGAGCTGAGCTGTGTTTCCTTCCTTTAGGTCCAGTAAACACATTTCCCATGCTCAGTGGAGACGCAGCCAGGGTGGAGCCTGTGGAGATGTCTGGTTGTCACTCTCCTCTACCCAGCTCCTGACTTTTCACCGGAGAAAAGAATTGTCCTGAGGTCAGTACCACAATGAAAACTAAACCCCAGTTCTTCCTGTTGGACTCTCTATTTCACCCTGCTAAAAAATGCGTTTTAATTCATAGTATTCATTTATGAGTTTCAAGATAATGTTTTGATATATGTGGACAATATAGAATGATTAATGAAGCTAATTAACATATCCTTCACTTTACATACGTATACTTTTGTGCATGTGGCATTGACATTTGAAATTGACTTTCAGTAATTTAAAACTACACATTATTATTAATTATAATGCCCATGCTGTGCACTAGGTTACAAAGACTTACTTATTCTTCACATCTAATTTTTGTTTTCTGGGTTTTTTGTTTAGTTTTGTTTTTGAAACAAGCTCTCACTATGTAATTCCCGGTAGTCTTGAACTCACTGTGTCGTGCAGGCTGGCCTCATACCTGTGGTGATCCTCCTGCCTCAATCTCCTGAGTGCTAGGATGAAGGGAACAGCACCGCCTCCGGCCTCCTCACATTTAACTGAAACACTTTGTGCCTTCTGGCCAGTGTGCTCTGCCCCAGTCTCTGGTAACCACCATTGCACCTCTACTGCGCTGCTCTTGAGTCTCACTGTTTCAAATAAAAGAGGTCAGGCAGGATTTGTTCTTCCTCTTCTTGTTGATATGCTTGCTATGCATGATTATCAAACACTAATTATTGTAATTAGAGTAATCATAATTATGAAATGAGCTTTTTACTGACAAATTTTAAAGAATCATAATAATACAGCGAATAGAATACAAAAATGTGTGATTTTGTTGTGTTTTCACAATATATTTAGGCAATGCATTATACAGATTAAAACTAGATTGGGGTGAGTTAGGGAGAAAATACAGCAGCCAAATTATGATATTATTTAGTAGATATGACTCCACAACTGTGAACTCCAATGTTTCTGCCCAGCCGTTCAGAGCTTTCTGTACATAATTATGTGTGCTTGTTAAAATTTGAAAAAAAAATATATAGAAAATGACTTGTGATTGGACGCTAGTTTGCTTTTGGCCAATAGGAAATGGTTCTGCCTGTGTCCCACTTTGGGGCAGATTTCTATAAACATCCTGAGCCAGATGATTCTTAACATCTATGATTCTTGGATTGTTGCTCTTGGATTAAAATGTTAGTAAGATGACTGTAAGTGCTTGATGAAGACTATTGTTTGCAATAGACTTGAAGAGATCCTTCCCAAAGCTATAGTCCTTGGCTTTACTGCTCTGAATGCATGTGCATCATTCACTTTTGAAGCCTAAAGTAACCACAAATGGAAGCTGAGTCTGGGAGAATGTCAGTAGCCAGCCAATCAGTGACACTGAATCCTTCCGACGTTGAGAAGATCAATTCTGGCTTTATTCCTGCACTGCACTTGCTGTTTATAATGCACAGCTAACAGGTGGTACTAAGAGTCTGAGGCTCCCAAAATTCAAACCATGCAACCCGCATTAAACAGGTGCTTTCAAGGCTCTGCTATGACATAATCCCAAGCTGTCAGAAAAGTAGGCGGAGCGTGAAAATGTTGCCGTAAAACGTTTTACTGCCTACTTCCTTTTGTCAAGTTGTGGGTTCACACCCACCTTTCACGGGCCAGTGAGGGCAAACACGAAATGGGGGAGTGGGCTGGGAGTCAAGAGGCAGACATTCGGAGGGACGGGCTGGCTGGCAAGTAGGCACAGATTCCACAATAAGCCCTGATTCTCAAGGTTCTGGAAACTGGGATTTCATTTCTTTGTTCTGATTAACATACACAGGCACCGAGAACCTCATCTTCTGCTGGCTCAGAATTCAAGCCCCTGCTTAGAAAATCATGAAAGTGCAATGGTTTAAGATTTTATAATTGCAACACAACACTTTTCTTCATTATAAAAGTAGGAGGTTGGACTGATTTGAAATCAAGAGATAACATTTTAAGATTCTCTAAATTATTAGTTACTTAGCAATTCCCTGTGAATTCAGAACTTGGAAGTATAGAGATGCTGCTATGTGAATAACGTTCACCAGATCAGGGCCCTCGCTTTCTCTCACTTGACAGTTGTTTACAGAGATCGTGGGCAGCTTCTTCTCAGGTCAGCTCAACAAATATTTCTTTAGCCTCTACAGATATTAGGGGCACCAACATGCAATCAACTTTTCACAAATATTTGAGGAGATAGCATTTGAATTACCATCCAAATATTGTGAAAAGGCAAAGAAAATAGCAAATACAAAGACCCTAAATCCTACACTCGACACATTGGAAGACTTTGAAGAACTTCAGGAAAGTTAGTCTTTCCAGGAAAACTCAGTGAGAAAAAAGATCCCGCTGCAGACCCGGGTCAGATCAGTCTGGAAAAAGACTTTTTGCATTTCATTGCAAATACAACTTAGCTTTTTTAAATTATGTGCTGCTGTAGAGGTGGAGACCAGCAGCATCTAACGCAAGATCAATAAGGTGCGGCAACCTGAATCGGCTGTCAAATTTAATAGGTAAATGGAGCTGTAATGGATTAGCATGTTTTACCAGACAAAGGGAGTAGAAAGGAAGACTGGAATGGAGAAGGAAAATAGGAAAGGAGAAAACAGGTGAGGTGAAGAAAACACTCCGAATAAAGCCCTCTAACAATAACAGACATGGAACATTCACTGAAACATAAAATCAGAACTGGGACAGACAGCACATGAGACAGAGAAGCAAAAAGAAATGAGAAATATTGATATTACAGCCAGAGCTATACAGATCTATGAAATATGTTTGTTTAATGTTATGTTAGTGCTCTGTATTTTATCAAGTTAAATTTGTGACCAGTTAACAGTCTTAGGCAGTCAACTTTTCCTCTCAGTGTCTGAGCTGGCAGATATTCAACAAATGTTTGTAGATTGAATAAAATTAAGTACACTTCCTTGACAGTTTTTTGTTTTGTTTCGTTTTGTTTTGTTTTGTTTTGTTTTGTTTTGCAGTACCAGGGATTGAACTCTGGCCCTTGTGCGTCCAAGGTTGGTGCGATACCACTTGGGCTAAATCCCTGGCCCTACGTGACAGGTTTTGATCATTTTTTTCCCTGAATGAATCACTAGGGCTTTTTTGTGAAGTTAGGCAGCAAGAAAATTTGTTGTCGGGATTGATAATTGCTACATAGAATTCATGGTAAAATAATGTTCCCCTATTCTAGCCTGTAAAATCAACAAAGCATCCAATTTGTTAAAATGACTTGTTCTGTTTGAGTGCTGCTGTCCTTCCTTTCCTGAAGTATAAGGCAACTTCCTTAGGGTAGCAGATTTCACAAGAAACATTAACTCACAATAAAAAGCACCCTGTTTTTCAAAACACTTTTGCATATGTAATGTTTTAGCTTCACAGTAACTCTTTGAGTTAGGCAAGTGCTGTAGTTTGGGGCTGGACATCCCCTCCAAACCTCATCCAGTCAGAGATAGCTGAATGTAGACTGTGTGACGCTGGGATTAATGGCATGTGGTTACTAAACAAGTACATATGAGCGAGAGGTTTAGTACTACCCTAATCCTAGTAGTCTGGATGGGATAAAGAGGCAGAAAGATGCAAAGAACTGTCTCTCTCTCATTTTATTTATTTATTTATTTTAAATTTTTATTTTTATTTTTTTTTTTTGAGACAGGGTCTCGCTTTGTAGTGCAGGCTGGCTCTGAGCTTACTATGTAGCCCAGGCAAGCCTCGAACTCAGCAATCCTCCTGTCTCTGCCTCCCGAGTGCTGGGATTACAGGTGTGAGCCACCACGCCTGGCACTGTGGTATGTGGTATTGATGGCTGGTGGGCGTGAGTCTCCACGCCCAGCATTGTATGTGGTTACCGGGGATCGAACTCAGGACCTTGCGCTTGCGAAGCAGGCACCGGAACCTCTGAGCTAACCCTCCGGCCCAAACTGTCTCTTTCTTATTGCCATTGCAATGGTGTGGGCTCCATGAACTCGCTCTCTCTCGCTGCCTTTGCACCCTTGTGTGCCTGTTTGCCATCCCAGCCTCAGAGCCTGTCTACTATAGACTGGAGCCTCTAAGAACTGTGAGGCCCTCTAACTCTGGGTATTAGTTATTTTTTTTCTCAGTAATGAGAGAAAAGTAACTAACCCAACAAGGCAGATACTATCATTTTTTCATGAATTGAGGCTTAGAGAAATCACAAATGTAATGCATCCAGGACTATAACTCAGCTTTTTGACACCTATGGTTTGTCACCTTAAGATAATTTTAGCGAAGACCAATGCTGTACAGCTTTGCTCCTTTAGCAAAAATAAGGAAATGTATGTTCTCTAAGCTAATCTTTTATTAAAAAGTCTGCATCATTTATTGGTCAAAAATTGATCCAATACCTACTGTGTACCACTCACAGGTAATATAGCAAACAAACATAACTGACCTTGTGCTATTTACATTCTACTGGGAGATAGACAATAACCAACTAAGTTGTGATGAGTAAGATGATCATAAATGCTATGGGAAGTAATAAGGCAGGAGTTGGGAGCAGAGGGGGTGACTTCAAAGAGCACAGGACGGCATCCCTGATGTGGCGCCATGAGGAAAGGTCTGACAAGACATTATTGGGAGCCCAGTGGATGTCCAGGGAAAGAAGTGCAGGCTCCACAAACTACCAGTCACCAAAGCCCTAGAGAGGTGCGATGCTCGATGGCTGGGGGAACAGCAAGGATGTCACGTGGCCACACCAAGGGCAAGACTGGAGGAGATGCCTTGAGAGTGAACGATACTCATGTTGCGGTGAGAAGGTTTGACCACAGCCTTAATCCATATTATACTCATGTGCATGTACTTTGTAAAACTTCCTAAAAAGTGGGGTCCTTAATCACCCATTCAGGATCCCTTCTGCCGGTCAGGTCCTAAAACCTCTCCTCTCAATAAATATTTCCTACTCTCAATCTCAGTTGTTCCTAGAATTCCTTCTTCGATTTCAGAGAACACAAACTCAGCATATCTGTTATCCAACAGGTTGGGAAATACAGTATTTCCCCCACATTATCTGAGGGTCCAGTATCATTTCTATATCATCTTAGACATCCCACCAAAATAAATGGAAGGAGTTAAGAGCTTGCTTTGTTTCACAAATTCTGGATTGACTCATTTAGTTAATTAAAAGTTGACATCCTTGTTTATCAGTGGCTTATGTCTTTTTTTTTTTTTTCAGTACCTTGGATTGAACTTGGGCTCTTGTGCTTCCAAGGTAGGTATGGTACCACTTCAGCCAAATCCCTAGCCCCTCTGCTTTATATTTTATCTTTCTTATGCATTGTTTTTGTCAAGGGATGGTAAATTTACATTGAGAACATGGAAAGATCATGATGTTCCATTAAAGGATGAGCTATTTTACTTTCTCAGCAAGATCTTACATTGCCATTTTGCAAATGCTGTGTTTAGACTCACTAGTTGTTCCTTACTTTTATTTGACTTTTTAAAAAATATCTTAGCCCTAGGAAAAGTATTATTAGAGTGTCTCCTAGTTGATTTTGATGCTAAAATGTGAATTTATATAATGCTGTAAAAATGGGTCTTTTATGAAATCTTAATTTATATTCAGGCAATATACATGCCTATTAATAAATCATGGGACCCCATCGTCCAGTTGTAAGGAAATAAGCTGTGAGTTGTTCTTAAGACAGGTTTCCCTGGAACAGACAGGCCTCAATGTCCCTCTACACTTGAGAGGGAATGTTGACCTTGCTCTGCCTCAGTTTCTTTCTGGTCTGACCTTCCACTGCTGGAGACACAGACTTAGCTCCTGAGATTCCCCTTTCCCCATTTCCAGGCCGAGAGTGACAACTCATGACCAGTTTGCCTCAATAACTCACTGTAAATATGAGAAGAAATTACTTCTTTTTTCTTATCTGACTCCTAATTTTTCCTTGACACTTCATACTTTCCTTTTTTGGAGGCATGTGAGGTTAGAGAGAAAAACACCCCAAAGTGTCCCAACTCGTTCCTTCTTCTAAGAACCTTTAAATTTAGACTATAGAGTATGAGCATTTGTTAACACTGAAAACAGGGAAATCATTTAGGATAAAGACAGTTTAGGCTTCTCTTTGTCCCTTATAGAACAGTAAAGCAAGAAGTGATACTTTTCCAGCTAGTTCAATGCTATTAGAGCAAGTTGGCACTGTTAAAGCAGAGGACAAGTTTCCCCAGCACGTCGAGGCCAATCCCCATTGAAGCCAATGGAATGTTGACCAGATGGACAGCTGGATTCCTTTCCAGAGGCAAATCTCTGGTTACATGGAAACAGTGCAAGCTTAGAGGACAACTGAGGGGCCACTGCCAGGGTGACTCTCTGGTTGACACCCAAAGGTTCCTCAGTGGAAGCTGGGTCCTGACAGACCTAGTTATCTCTACTTGTCTATTGTCCCTACCTGTACTCCTCAATGAGGTGAGAGGTAGCTCTTGGCAATCTTATGGTATCCCTTGTTGCAGAGTGACCAGAAATGACACTGTCTAAGCCCTCTGTTAACTCTCCATTAAGAGTTGAGCTACAGGTTTGGACTTTTCTCTCTGCTGGTAAGGTACACAGAGACAAAAATAAGACTCTAGATGTCCTGACAATTCTTTGCTAGGAAAAAGTCTAAGTTAAGAGCCCCACTCTTAAGTGTTTTCATTCTGACTTATGGAGAGCAAACTTTAGAACTCCTTGTCTAGCTAAACCACCTTTCTTATCAGGAGGTCTCAAGCTGAGACAGCTTGCAGCAACTGTGTGCCTTTTACAGAAGGGAACCATTAACAAAGTAGTGATTTATATTTGTGCTTTACTTATGCTAAGAGTAGAAGAAGGATTTTTGTTGGCCTTTCTCTTCTTTCATGTGCATGCAGGAAACTGATAAATATGCCTTTACTAACAAGTAAGTAGTTGCTAAATATAAATATGGTTTAACCTGTGAGCTTCATAAGTGTGTTTCGAATACAGAGATAGATACAAATTGTAGAATGGAATTTTGCATCCAGGAAGTGTTCCAATGACTACCAATTTGCCCTTTGGTCTATTTTCCTCACTCTTTTTCAAAGAATTAAAAGGCAGTGATTTAGATCCTGTGATTGCTGGTTTAACTTTAACATTTATAATCAAAGACAGTTGTAGCTTACACTTTGGAAACTCCTGCAACAATTAGTGTAAGTTTCCAAGGGAGACAGAGTCACGAGCTGCTAAGGGGGCTAGTCCAACCCGACCTGTGTCTTACCCTCTAAGTGGCTGTCATCTGCTCTGAAGTGAGTCACCTTGTGAAACATGGTGAGGATATAGAAATAAGCAGATATTAAAGGAATGCCAATTCTTTTGCTTGTATTTCAGAATGGAAGACTCAATGTCAAAATCTTTTACTTCTTTAAAATATATTCTTAAGCCCTGGATAGTGTTTAACTGTCATGTATTGGGAAAGAATTGTTCAATATTCTTCTGTTCAATATTGTTCAATTATTCAATATTCTTCTCATAACCCATCTAAACAGAATACGAAGGGAGACATTGATTATGATGCTACTTCACAATTAGAAGTGTGATAAAAGAAAGAGGGAAAATGGTCATAGTTACCTTAGGTTCAGACTTTTTCACATTAAGAAATAATCCATATCTGTTCAAAATGTAAATGTAAACCACAGGAAAACCCAATATCTCTGAGCCTTTGGATAATCGCTGTTTCTGAGCCTGAGGTTTCCTACCTTCACTTTTCAGACTCTGAGGAGGAGGTTTCCACGACAACCTTAAGCGAAGCCTCACCTACTATAACTGAACCTGAGGACAAGGTTTCCCAGGCAACCTTGATCAAAGCCCATCTACTATGACTAAGCTCCAGGTTTTCCACACTTGTTCTTTGGAGTCTGAGGTCCCTCTATCTTAACCTCGAGAGTCTACAGGTGAGGCTTCTAAGTGAGCCATAATGTCAGCCTTCACTGGACTATATCCTCCTATAGCTGATTTTATTCAAGTTCCTCAGGGACAGAACCCCTTACAAGAACTAAATATTCAATTTGGACCTACTCGTGTCCATATGTCCCCTTCTCTCAGTGACTTCAAACAGATCAAACAGATTTAGGGAAGTTTTCAGATGACCCAGACAAGTACTTTGCATTCCTTAAGAAACTTACTCAGACATATGAAGTAGATTGGGAAGGTGTAATGCTAAGGTTAAAGCAAACATTGACTTCTGAGAGACAAGCAGCATTACAAGCTGCTATTACATTTGGCTCATATTGTGACGTTTAGAAGGCCAGAAGATGGGTAGCAAGAGGACTAGCTGGTTCCTGCTAAAGTCCAAGCAATTCCTACACCAGATCCCCACTGGCCTACCAACCAGAAAGAAGGTAGAATAGAAGATGTCCTCGAGTATGTATTCTTGGAGGTGTAAAAAGGACAAAAGTTAAGCCCATCTATTGTTTTAAATTGTCTGCTGTTCATCAAGAGAAAAGTAAGAGGCCCTCTGCTTTCTTAGGTCATTTGCAAGAGCATTATTAATAAAACATACATTCCTAGCTCCTAATCTGATAGGACAGATTATTCATGTTCTGTTGTTTTGTTTTGTTTTGTTTTGTTTTGTTTTGTTTTGTTTTGTTTTGTTTTGTTTTGAGATAGGGTCTCACTTTGTAGTTCAGGCTGGCTCTGAGCTCACTATGTGGCCTAGGAAAGTCTTGAACTCACAGCAGTTCTCTTGCCTCTGCCTCTCACATGCTGGGATTACAAGCATGAGCCACCACACCCAGCACTCTGGTATGTGGTTACCAGGGATCAAACTTGGTACCTTGGGCTTGCAAAACAGGGGCCAGAGGCACTTAGCTAAATCCCAACCCCAGAGAGATTACTCTTATAGACAACTTTATTATCCAGTCAGCCAAGATATTAGGAAAAAAAGCTACAAAAGATGGCTTTTGCTCCTGATAGCTCACTTGATACTTTACTGAAAATTGCTTCCTCACTATTTCATAATTAAGAGCAAAATGAAGTCAAGGGGTGGAAATGAGCTAGCAAGAGAAAGTGGCAGCCATAGCAGGTTTTAAAAAATAGATGATAAGGCTAGAGATTTAGCTCAGTGGTTCTAGTACCTGCCTAGCAAGCACAAGGTCCCTGTTTTGATCCTGGTAACCACATACCACAATGCTGGGCGTGGTGGCTCATGCCTGTAATCCCAGCACTTGGAAGGCAGAGGCAAGAGGATTGCTGAGTTTGAGGCTTGCCTGGGCTGCATAGTGAGCTCAGGGCCAGCCTGAACTACAATAGCTACAATAGCTA
>PVIC010049921.1:0-12988 GCA_004025085.1 Thryonomys swinderianus | reverse complement strand
TTTTTTGGAGACAGGGTCTTGGTTTGTCATTCAGGCTGGCCGAGCTCACTATGTAGTCCAGGCAAGCCTCAAACTCACCAATCTTTCTGCCTCGACCTCCCAAGTGCTGGGATTACAAGTGTGAGCCACCATGTCTGGCACTGTGGTATGTGGTACTGATTGCTGGTGGGCATGAGTCACCAGGCCTGATATTGGTATATGTTGTTACCCAGGATTGAACCAGGGACTTTGCACTTGCTAGGCAGGCACAGGAATCACTGAGCTAAATCTCCAGCCCCATCCTGCTCTGTAATTTCTAATAACAATGGCCTCCAGAAATGGCAAAAAAAAAAAAAATCTGAGAAAGCAAAGCAAGAAATGTTCTATGTATTCTGTTTTCAAGTATTGGAGAAAGAATTATTTAAAGCTTCAATTTTCTTTTTTTTAACAGTTGTGTTCAATAAATGTCTCACTATTTTCCACTTAGACCCTTAAACTAAAATGAGAAAATTTTAAATCTAGATTTCTTCATATTTTCTTAAATTCCATTTTCATTTTGTGAAATCATTTTATTGGAATTAAATCATTGTTATTTACATAAAACTTTATAGGTTTTGCTGAATCATAAAACATGATTTTCTGATGTTTCAGGATAAAATGAGTTTCAGAAAAACAAACTCTGGTTTTATAATAAAAATTGGTTGGCACATACAAACCAATGGGAGGAAATTTATTTTACAGAATTATCAGTAAATTGTAAAAACTGTCTTATTTTATCCTATATAGTTCTATATACTATCCAATATCCTATTATCCTAATGTTAAAGGGTCAGCAGGATTTATGGACAAATCCATTTCCACTGAAGTTCCATCATGCAAGATCTAGGAAATAAAACAGAACCCAGCTAGTAAACCCTGCCTCTTTCAATCTTCTCCTTAAATGTTCATAAAAAGAAGAACAAAGAGAAAAATTGCAAAACTACTGAACGTTGAAAACATGAATAAGCATCTGTTGGAGAAATTTCAACTCTCCAGAGTGCAGATGAGACCCACAGGTAGTACAGAAGGAGCAAGGATCATGGACACATCTCGCGTGCCTCTCTGCAACCTCTACTTCACAGTTTTGAGGACTTTTCCAGGCCGGGGGTGCACTGTCAGCCATCTTGATCACAGTCTGTTTTTAAGGCCAGTAAGTTTATTGCCCAAACATAGAGGACCCTTCAATCCTTAGGAACACTTCTTCTAATTAATGTTAAGAACAATAATTTCCATGAATAAAATAGTGCCAAAATGAGAAATGGCCTATATTGTTCAAATACTGCAATCCAACGTAGTGTATCTCTGGCAGGAACTATGTAAATAATCTAAGAAAAACAACCAAGAAGGCAGAGTCTTTGTTACTGAATGTAGTGATAAAATAAAAGCACAAACCAGTCATAGTGGTGTACACCTGTGATCCCAGCACTTGGAAACCCAAAGCAGGAAGACAGCCTGGTTCACACTGTGAATTCAAGTTCAGCCTAAACTACACAGTGATATCCTGCCTCAAAAACACCCAACAGAGGCATCTTAGAGAGACTTTTCAGAGACACACAGGTTAACAAAAGGAGTTTCACAGATTCCCAGTTGACCACTGCAACAGCCCATGCCGTCCCTCCTGCTCAGTCCTGCCTTGTAACCAGGAATGCTGCTGCTCAAGACAAAAGACTGCCTTGTTGACATAGTGGAGCTATCAGACCAGGCCTGAACTACTATCTTTCTGGAATTATTTTGTGTGAGAAAGAGATCAATTTTCCTCTTAGAGTGCCATATGGATGCTCACCAGGTGAGCCTAAGTCAAAGTGATACTAAGAATTAACCACATAAAGTGAAAAAGAAGATAAAATCAGGCATATTCAATCATCAGTAGAACTAGGGGAGAGACTTCGGAGAGCAGTACACTCTGCCATCAGAGCTCTTCTAGTCCTATTTCCAGCAAGGGAAGACCTACATTCAGCTTCACTTACAATCACGGGGCAATCACTCCTCGTCCTGGCCCAGTCATGATAAATAAATAGACCTTTGGACCAATAAATTTTGCCAGAATGGCTGCACACTGAACAGCATTCAAGTAGGAAATGAACTGAGAGCAATAGTGAGGATACCTAGAAAAAGCACCAGCAATAGGGACGTATGTTAACACGCACAAATGGGTTAGGGGGGAGCCTCATTTGCCTTTAAAAAAAAAAAAAAACCTCCACTCATTCTCAAATTCTGATTTTGGTTACTGGCTTGTCATAACGTACACTGTGTTAATCCACTTGTAAAAGCCTCTCCATGTTTTTTTTTCTAATATCATGGTTTCTTCTTTTATATTTAGATTTCTAAGAATTTGAAGTGTTTTTTTTTTTTCGGTATTGGGAATTGAACTCAAGCCCTTGTGCATCCAAAGTTGGCATCGTACTACTTGAGCTAAACCCCCAGCCCTGAAGAACATTATTTTATGATTGATCTTATTTTGCCTTTTTCCAAATGGCTCTCTTGGGCTTGGGTTATAGCTGAGTGGCACAGTGCCTGCCTCACAAGCATGAGGCCCTGAGTTTGATTCCTGGTACCAAAACAAAACAAAACCAAGAAGCTCTCCCTGCTCTCTTCTCTGTCTTCTTATTCTGTCCCTCTTTTTTTCATACCATTGTTTGCTCAAGTGTATTGCTCAGATTTCTGATGCTGATACAAAAATATCTAAGAAAATGAACTTAATAAAGAAGTCTTTAAAAAATAAAAAAAAAAAAAAAAAGGTCTTGGTCCGGAGGGTTAGCTCAGTGGTTCTGGCGCCTGCCTCACAAGTGCAAGGTCCTGAGTTTGATCCCCAGTAACCACATTCAATGCTAGGCATGGAGACTCATGCCCACCAGCAATCAATATCACATACCACATACCACATACCACAGTGCCGGACGTGGTGGCTCACGCCTATAATTCCAGCACTCAGAAGGCAGACACAGGAGGATTGCTGAGTTCAAGGCTTGCCTGGACTACATAGTGAGCTCAGAGCCAGCCTGAACTACAAAGCGAGACCCTGCCTCAAAAAAAAAAAAAAAAACAAGGTCTTGCTTTGTAGTTCAGGGTGACCCTGACCTCACTATGTAGCCCAGGCTGGCCTCAAACTCACAGCAATCCTCCTGCCTCTGACTCCCAAGTGCTGGGATTACAGGCGTGAACCACCATGCCTGGCAGAGATGTCTCATTTTCACTCATGATTTCCATCCATGGTTGCTTTTAAGCTTGTGGCAAGGCAGCACATCAAGGCAAAAGCATATGGGAAAAGAAAGCTGCTTACCTTATGGTGGTGGGAAGCAAAGACAGAACGAGAAAGGGCTGAGGTCTCATTATCTCCTTGAAGGGCATATTCCCAATGACCTTCTTTATCCTGCTTCCTAAAGGTTCTGCCACCTCCTCATAGTGCCACCATCTGGGGACCGAGTCGCAGCTCATGAGCTTTGGGGGAATATTTAAGACCATCAGTCTCGCTAAAACACAGCTTCCCTCATATTCTTTAACTCAGCAACCACAAATGCTTCTTTTTTTTAATTGAATTCTTTATTGGTACAATTTATATACATCTCACAATCACACATAACATTGGGGAATTTGTACCAATATATGACACAGTCAGTTCTCATTTTTACCCATATCCCCACCCACCCACACCTCCCCACCCCTTATATACATGCTCTTTTATTTTCTTTCAGAATCATATTTATACCTTCCCCTCATTACATCCCCACACCAAATTTCCTTTGGAAATTTCCCATTCTACAAAAACTGTCATACTTTTGAGAGCTCATTTGCATCTACAGATGCTCATATCAAAGAAAAGATCTGGTATTTGCCTATCTGTGGTCTATTTATTTCACTCATTAGCATGTCCTCCAGGTGTATCCATTTGCACATAAATGAATCAATCTTCTCATTCTTTATGGCAGAATAATACTCCATTTTATTAAAAAAAAAACACATCTTTATCCAGTCTCCAGTTGATGGGCATTTGGGTTGTTTCCAAGATTGAGCTATCACGAACTGAGCTGCTATGAACAAGGGTGCACATCTGTCTTTCCAATGTGATTTTTAAAATTCTTTTGGCTATATTCCTAGCAGGGGGATAGCAGGGTCAAATGGGGCCCTAATCCTAGTTTTCTGAGAAATCTCCAAATGCTTCTTAACATGTTTCAAGTCCAAAGTTTCCACAATGTGAACAACATAAGCTCACCTTAATATTCACTGTCTGACACATTCAGTTCCATCTCCATAATCCTAAACTGCACTCATTTTCCAATCTTTCCACTACCACTCTAATTGTTTTCAAAATGTTGAAATTTTGGTAGTGCTCTTCTCACTTTTTCTTCCTGTATGTTAATAAACATCCTGTATGTTAATATATTCAAAATATACAATCCTGTACGTTAATATATTCAAAAATACTTTTTTCTCATTTTATAATTTTAATACACCCATGAAGCTGAACAAATAAGAAACATGAAGTAAATCACAACAAGGCATATTATAGTCAACCTGCTTTAAATCAATATTGAAGACAAAATCTTAAGAAACAAGAAGGGAAAACCCATATTATGTAACAGATAAAAGAACAGATTAATCAAATACTTCAAATTGAAAGCAGTGAGGAATCATTAAGGTACTGAACTTGAAAAGATCTCAGCTTTGGATTAAAAACTGAGATAAATTATAAAAGTATTTAGGTAGTGAAATGAAGCATAAAATCCTTAATCTGATGTACAATGACCATGTATAGTATGAAATACAATAAATGCAGTATTTATTATTTGTAAGCCTCTTTAATTATAAAAGAAAACTTCCTCACCCTAATAAAGGGCATCTGCAAAAGAAAATCTATGTTATAATTAGAGGTGAAAGATGAAATTCATCTCCCTGTACTCAGGAACAAGCAAGGGTATCCACTATTATCACTTTTATGCAACATGTACTAGGCCCCAGCCTACTGGTGGCAAACCTATAGCACACATGCTGTGTGGGCTTTTTGTATCATTGAAAGCTCTAAAATGTTTGTCATCACTGCCCTGAACTGTGCAATAAGGCAAGAAAAAGAAAACATAAAATGTATAAAGATTGGAAAACAAATCTGTACTTTCCTTCCTTGACAGATGGTATCATAACCTATGAAAAAAATTCTAAGCAATATACAAAAAGCTACCAGAATACTATGTTTACCAGATCCTTTATGTGAAGTCATATTCAAAATCAATTATATGCTAGAAACAAAAATAGGAATAAAATGTTAATTTTTAAAATGTAGTTTGTTGCATCATCTTAAATGATGTCATGCTTAAGGAAATTTTAATTAAATAGGTGCAATATTGGTACACTGCAAAGTATAAAACATTGTTCAGTGAACTTAAAGACTTAAATAAGTGAATAGAGATATGTTTGTGAATCAGAAGACCTTATGTATAAATCCTCCCTCAATTTATAAGTACATTTCATGCGATTCCAATAATAATACTACCATTTATAGAAATTAACAAGTGCATCCCATGAAAATGCAAAGAACCTACAATGGTCCCAAGAAATTTGAAAAAAAAAAGAAGTCAGATGACTTGAACTGCCAGAAGTAGATTTGTGCTAAAGTTACTGAAATTAAGACAATGTGATATTGACAAAAAGATGGACTATAAATCAGTATAACAGAACAGAAAGTCCATAAATAAGTTCATATATATATATATATATATATATATATATATATATATATATACACACACACACATATAATTAATTTTTTAGCAAAGCTTTCAATATAATTTAATAGGGAATGGTCATCTTTTCCACAACTGTTGGAGCAACTGGATAAGCCATAGGCAAGACATTAGCCTTGACTTTACAACAAACAAAAGCTAACACAAAATTGTTCACTGCAAATACACATGTAGAGTTGGTGATTTTATAATAAGCTACAGCTCATAAAACTGTTTAAATGTATATACAATCTGCATCACTTATAACATATTTTATATGAAGTATATGAAAAGAGTTAATAGTTCTTGTCTCCTAGAATAATAGTACTACAAAGTACTCAGTTCAAATCATGACCTCATCTAGGGTCCCCAGGGTCTACCTTGAGAAAGTCATCAAAGTAAAAAAAATCTCTAAAAGAAATATGGATTTGCATATGGTGTTTCTGTTTTTAGAAATATTCCTATATCCATCTGCTAGATCCACTAGAGGGTTCATATAATGCTGCATTTGGCAGTCATTATAACAATTACCATTTCAAACAATGCTTAATACACTTACCTCAGAGATTTGTTTGTTTAAAAATTTTCAACAGCAAATCACATAGAGTAAAAATTGAACAACATAAAAATAAGAACATGACAGAAAAACAGTGCTACAGAAGAGTTAAAATGGGCCCTCAGTATTTAAGTACTGCGTGTATGCAAGTGTCATTTTAATCTATGATGATACAAGCTTTAGCCTCTATAATGAGTAGTAGCTAAACCTTCCTAAGAAAGCCATGAACTGCTGAGCCATCAAATGCTTTGTTAACAGATCTGAATATAATCCTGCCTGGTGTGGCTGTTGCTATGCTTGTGTCTTTCTAAGTAATTGCTTGTTAATTGTCTTAAATGGAAATATAACTGTGTTAGGGTTGAGGTGAATAATTCTGGTATTCCTCCAATTTCTTTCATGGTCTTATTCAAAGTATTGCTATGAAATTTGGAAATCTTTTATCATTTCAGCCTATTTTTCTTAACTGCCCTCTACCTGTTCTCTTTGTAATTATTTGTCACTGATTATCCCACTACTTGGTTTCTTGGCATTTTTCCACTTCACACTTAATGTCTTATTGAGCTCATAACTGCAATAATATGTCCTCTCCACATATAATGCAACACTGAGCAGTAGTTATAACAATTATCATTTCAAATAATCCTTTATAATGTGCACCAATTCATACTATACTGTGTGACTTACATATACTTGCATAAATAAATTACATATTTTCTTATAATATGTATTTTGTGTTAGTTATTTCTAAATGAATATAGTGGATGGATATGAGGATGCAAAAAATAGACATCTTAGCCTGTAGAGGCTGCAGAAAGGGAAGAATGTACAGATTCTAATCAGTCATGTTGAATGATATATAAAGTTTCAAGCCCCTGTTGGCATCAGCTGGGAAAATCATTTCTCTCTGCAGTACCTCCCCTGTGGTCCCAGCTGCATTCCTGAATCCCTTTGAATTCCTTTGGTCCTCACTGAAGCCTGGGGACTCCTAAAATAAAGTCCTAGAAAAGTCATCCTCACGTGCATCTGCTTGAAACATAGCTCTGAGAATTAATAGAGAATTCCAGCCTTCCCTGGACCCCATTACTGGAAAAGCATAGCTATTTTTTGGCCTCTTACTATTAATTCATAGCCATAAAATTATAATCACTTTTCAGCATTCTATCAGAGCTTACAGTTTTCTCCATTTTCTGGCTAGCTTGTGTGCCCATTCTGAAATCTATACCATTGCATAGCAGGACCAACATAATTTTCAGCATGCAATTGTTTACTTAACCTCACTTGTACTCCATAGCATTGTAATTTTTGTCCTTGTCTCTTTGATGTGGGTTTACCCAAATGGAGCCTGTGTGTAATCCAGCCTGGTCCATTTACTGTGCCGTCTCCATAATCTGACAGCCTTGGAAGGATGAGCAGTGATGTGGAATTAATACAGCAACCAGGCTCCATGTGGCTAGGAACCTTCTTCTTTATTAAATTACCCATATCACGGAGGTTATTGGCATTCACATAGGGCACCTTGGGATGTGATTGGATGGGAGCACAGGTGCAGTGTTTATGGCAGGATATGATTGGATGCAAGAAGCAATATTTAGCAATGTATGATTGGTCTGTGTCACCTGCATCACCTATGTCACCTGTGTCTGTGTGTTGTTATGGTTTCTTAAAGGGGCATGGCCTCTTTTCATCCACCAGGAGGGGGGGGGGAGAGAAAATAAGAAGGGTTTGGCCACATCTCCTCCCTTTTATTTTTAAAAAGATCTCGGAGTGACTGGGCCTGTCTTAGGTTGTTCCCGCTAGAGGAATCTTACCCATCATTGGCTAACCAGTCCCATCTAGGTCTCTTGCCAGGCTGTGTGGCTGTGCCTGGCTTAGGTTGTTTCTCTCTGGAGAAATCTTACCCGTCATTGACTGACCAGCCTTCTGGCCCATTTTAAGGAAGGAGGATGTGAGCAACCAATGGGAGCTTAGTATAGATTGAGCTATCATGAATCAGTTAGACAAAAACCACCAGATGTGATCCAGGAGCTTTTACCAGGAACACAACCTTTTTGGCACCTGCATGAAAAAGGGTGTTTTACCTGCTCAACTAAATCCATCTTCGGGTTTCACCCTGTCCATGTACATCCCCTATGGCTTAGGAGATATAGACCAACTGTACTTTGTTTAACCGTAATTCTACCTGGCTATCATCTTTCTCCTGGTAGTGTCATATTGGTTCTGCTAACCTAATATTGGTAAGTTTGAATACACTGCCAATGAGCCTTTTTTGTCGTTAATATACATCGCAAGTCTGGAGTATTACACTGACCACAAAAACATAAGAGAATCCCAAAATTAGACTTTTGACGCACATATTCTCTTGTGACCAACCCATTTAAGTCCCAACCAGGTAGTGTCCCAAGTGCCAGGGAGTTGAGGTCATTGGTGACATTTATGTTAATAATAGTTTTGGTGAGGTCCTTTAAATGGGCATCATAGGCAGTGTCCCAGGTGTGCCATAGGTGTGTCCAGGTGTGCCATATAATCAGAGAGGTTGGTAAGGTTGGCACAGTTCAAGCACCAGTAAAGAGTAACACACATGCCAAGATAACTGACATGGCATCAGGCACGGAACTTGGTTTCCATGAGCTTAAGTCTTTACTCATAAGGTCTACCTGGGTCTGGAGAATTGGCACCACCTTTCTGAGGTCTTTAATACTGTGGCTGTTTGGTCCAGGGCTTGGGAAGTATTTGCGGTGAGGCAAGAGATGGTGGAAGCAGTTGAGATCTGGTTATTGAGGATGACAGAGGCAGTAGCTGTCACTGTAACTGCCACAACTAGTAAGGCAATTATCTTATGATAGCAGATGCCCCCAAGTTTCTTTGGTGATGATCGTCTTGGAGGTCTGTTCTACAACAAAGCACAATGTTAAAGAGGGGATCAGAGTCTCACCAAGGGTCAGTGAGATTTATGGGAATCCGTGCTGCTGGAGAAAACCTACAGAAGTAGAGGAACTGGGAGTGAGAATAGTTAAATCATTTTGATGAGATTCAGGATATCAGGGCAACAGTCAAATTCTCAGGAGAGGTTGATTTGTGTATGATCAGCTGGTATCAGATGTTAGAGTATGAGCAGAAGAGTTACCTGGATCATTTTTGAGATCTTGTCACTGGCTGTGAACAGTAAGGCTTCGCATTTTTCGATGGGATCCAGGCAGGGTGAGGTGAGTCCTGTGGAAAAACACAAGCATATCCCCTCCCCATGGTTAAAAGTGGGTCTGGGCCATGGATAAAGTTGGTGCAGGGATCATGCCATAAGACAAAGGTGACTGGTGGAGCTGTATTGAATGGCTGCCAATGTTGCTGTTGAGGGGAAAGACCTCGATCATCAAAGGAAAAGAAATTGATAGTGAAAAGGGCAAGTGTAAGTTTATCTGGTGGGGAAGAACCTGCGGTAGAGGTGGCCTGTTTTTTTAAGGGTGTTTTTAAGTATTTTGTTTGCCCTTTCTACAATTGCCTGTCCTTGTGGATTGTAGGGAATGCCTGTGAAATGCTGAATATGATAGTCAGCAAGGAAGGAAAGGAAAGTTTTACAGGTGTAAGCTGGGCCATTATCAGTCTTGAGTTTATAGAGAACACCCATAATGGCAAAGCAACAGGGAAGTCATTGGGGAAATCTGGGTGAGAGGTAGCAGAAGGCTGAGCCTGTGTGGAAACTGGAGAGTAAAGTGACCGTGTATCACCCTGGGGCTTGTGACCCTAAGATGGCAGCACCCACATGGTAGCCTGAGGGGAAAAACCTTGGGCAAGCAGCACCCGTGGTGGTGGTGGTGGCAGCGGTGTGAGCTTGAGGGGAAAACAGCGGGCTAGCAGCAGCACTGCTGCTGCCATAGCCATTGCTGCTGCCACCACCACCACTGGCATAGGAGCCTCAGGGGAAAACAGCGGTGTGCTGGAGCAGCATGGGGGGGGGGGGTCGTGGCGCAGAGGATCTCAGCAATAAAAAGAGCAGTGAGCATACCAAGTAAATTATGAATGGAGGGGTTATGGAAGACAAGTCAGAGCAAGAGGGGAAGGTATAAGGAAGTGGGTAAAGCAGTTGCTTGATAGGCAACTGTACAGTCCCCCTACGGGTGTAGGGTGGCTGCATCCTGTTAGGAAGGGGCTGGGTTCAGTAAGTTAAGATTGAGGGGAAGGCAAGTCGCTATCTGGTGGACAGCGCTAGGGCCTTGCATGTTAAGGTTGAGGGGCAATCCGTTTTTTGATGAGCAACGGATTGGGTAGGGCTTGTTAAGCGAAAAACCTGACTCACTCTATAGACTACCCAGGGGACCCAGTAGGTGAAAAAACATGACCGTCACATGATAAGTGAGGTTGGGGCCTCAATAGGCCAAAAATTTTGACTCACACTCTAGAGTACCCAGGCCAGGGGCAGCAGTTACCACTTTGGTTGGTCCTTGTTGTCCCATGGGGTCGCACTGAGTGGGATTACCTACAGCAGTGTGCCCCATGTTTGGGAGCCAGTTTTAATCCAGCCTGGTCCTGTTATCGTGCCATCTCCATAATCCGACAGCCATGGGAGGGTGAGTGGTGATGTGGAATTAATACAGCAAACTGGCTCTGCGTGGCTAGGAACCTTCTTCTTTATTAAATTACCCATATCACAGAGGTTACCAGCAGTCACATAGGGCACCTTGGGATGTGATTGGATGAGAGGGCAGGAGCAGTGTTTACGGTGGGATATGATTGGATGCAAGGGTGGAAGCAGCATTTAGCAATGTATGATTGGTCTGCGTCACCTGCGTCACCTGCGTCACCTGCATCTGTGCATTGCTATGGTTTCTTAAAGGGGCATGGCCTCTTTTCATCTGCCAGAGAGAGAGAGAGAGAGAGAATAAGAAAGGTTTGGCCACACCTGTGTGTGCTAGTTATGGAAACAAAGCTCATTAGACATTTATCTGGTATTAGTTATAAGTAGTGTTAGTACCTGGAATGCCTTAGAATTTTAATCACTTTTAAATAAGATTTCTCAGGAATATCTTCTGCCAATATAACAACTGAGTGACTTTCTAAATTTTTGTTTTATTTTCTATTAATTTTCAATCCTTTTATTTTAAAATATTTTAAGGAACTGTTTTCACAAATGAATTTCTTGTTTTCCAGACCATACCACTTTAATATATTTTGACTTTGATTTTCACATGCTAGCTAAAAATTTCTGTCGAGGTCCCTCAGGCCTCCCACCTAAGCACTCCCTTGCATCATCCCTGATCAGATACTCTTCTTCCTAGGTCTCCTAGTCACTGGCTCAGTGCAGAGGCCTGAGAATGCCTTAAAACATGACACCCCTCCCCCCTCCTCTCTCTCTCTCTCTCTCTCTCTCTCTCTCTCTCTCTCTCTCTCTCTCTCTCTCTCTCTCTATCTCTCTCTCTCCTCCTCCTCTTCCCATCCCCTCCCTTCCCTGTCCTTCTCCCCTCCCACCTTTCTTTTATTCTAAACATCTCCTGTCAGGTTCTACCTCTGAAATAGATCTCATATTTGTTGTTTTCTGTTCCCCTTCAAGCATTGCTTCATTCCTTCCTGAGCTATGATGATACATCTAGCCTCTTTTCTGCCTTCAGGCTCTGTGTTCTCCAACATACTCTCCACTCAGAAGCTACATTAATCTATCCTTCCCTTCTTACTGTTTCAAGGTTTGCAACAACTTTCTTTCCTTTTGTGTGAGGCCTAACCTTTTTCCTATGGTCTAGAAAGTTCCCTACATGTTTGCCCCTATTCCATTTAGATGCCTGACATGCTTCTAAGGTCCCCTGCACCCCAGTCTTCCATGCATGGCACACCTCATTTTTTAAGTTAAGTGCCGTCAAAGTTTGATGAATGAACAATGTCACTAAGTGTAATAAAATTATCCACTCTGAGTTATCACAGCATGGCTCAAAGATGAACAGAGTTAGCTCTGCTATTCAGAGATAGATGGATTAATTGAGTAATTGAGGCCTTGCTTCTGTTCATTCTCTCATCTAAAATGAACCATTTGGGGGTTTTCTGCATACTTTTGCCCACTAAAAAATGTAGGAAGTGAAAGAATTAAGAAGTACTTCAGAGGCCAGTGTTCATAACCAAGCAAAAGCAAGATATGCCTAGGATAGTATAACAACAGTCATCAGCCTCAGGCTGGATCAAAGGCGTCACTGGGCTCCACCAGGCTTGTTTTATGACTCTATAAAATGAAGGTTGCTGTAATGAATGTGAAAAGAGTTTAGATAAAAGTGATTTGTAACATTTCACTTTAGGTCAAAGATCATTACTTAGCAAGATACATAGTTGGTACACTACAAATAAAAGGTACATTCACTCAGGGTAAACTCAATACATAGACTTCAAAATTTTAACAGCCACCCAATAAGGTTCTAATTTATTTCATGTTATCTGAAGCTGTAAAATGAAGGCACATAGAAGCTGTCATACAAATGTACTAGAAAACAGCAATTGACCATGTATGCATCAAAGTCCAGTCCTATTATGCGTAATTTCAGAACAAAAATAATCTAGTTACCAAGAATTATTTTGTGAATAATGCAAGGAATGCCAGCTTTGGGACTCATTCCTAAATAATTACTCTAAAAATTTGGGGATAGTATATCATATAGATGACATAGAAAACAGAGATAAATCTTTTGCAAATGGTAAGGAAATCTAGAAATGAAGGTATGGAGGGGGA